>JACCGJ010012022.1:0-108383 GCA_013407085.1 Atriophallophorus winterbourni
TGTATGTATGTATGTACGTATGTATGTATGCATGTATGTATGTATGTACGTATGTTTGTATGTATGTATGTATGTATGTATGTATGTATGTGTGTGTGTATGTATGTATGTATGTATGTATGTGTGTATGTATGTATGTATGTATGTGTGTATGTATGTATGTATGTATGTATGTATGTATGTATGTATGTATGTATGTATACATGTATGTATGTATGTATGCATGTATGTATGTATGTATGTATGTATGTATGTATGTAAGTATGTATGCATTTATGTATGTATGTATGTATGCATGTATGTATGTATGTATGTATGTGTGTATGTATGTATGTATGTATGTATGTGTGTATGTATGTATGTATGTATGCATACATGTATGTATGTATGTATGTATGTATGTATTTATGTATGTATTTATGCATGTAAGTATGTATGTATTTATGTATGTATGTATGTTTGTATGTATGTTTGTATGTATGTATGTTGTGTTATTTCTACCGTGGATGTAAATCATTAGTTTATGAATCTTCCATGCGCCGCAGCTTTTCGAATGACGAAAGGGTTTGAATCAAGATGAAAAGTCTCTCGCAATGCGCTCACTGCGATAGGCAGTACTCGAAAATGCCATGTCAATTACTCGCTAACGGCATGATGTACGATTGACCGCTAAGAGTAGTATCCGCTGTTATTTGATTTACCGAACAAGCTTTTAAAAAGCGTTCAAATTGAGAGGTCACGAGCACGTACTTCCCAACACGTAGGGCTAACATCAATATATTTCATAGAATGTTTGCAGACGTATTTGTACCGTAAGTAGGTCTACACAAAGTTCGATTTCCGAATTTCAACTAACCGTAATGCAAATCTTTTGGAATTTGACCATTTTCAAGGATCACTGAACCTAATCTTACTGTCTCCACCGGATGACGGCAAACAGCCAGAAACCGGTAGTGGAGTGTAATTTTGGTGGATGGGAGCAACACATTACGTTGACCATTTTCAATTTTTTTTACTGAGTAGTAGTAACCAGCTTACTCGTCGTAGACCTAATAGGGAAATCATGCTCTTCATGCCAGCTTCAAAAATTGCATCACCATTAGTTATTTTGTCAATCTACTCTATGTAAGAAGGATAACGCGGCTGCTTCATCTTTCGTCGATGGCTCAAGCTTCACCGCCATACAGTGAATCACTGAATCGCTTCACACCATCATGTTTATCCTTACAGTCAATTTGTTTGTTCTTTGTCACTCGAGTAACTTGTTATGATGTCGGATGGAAAAGCCTGTATTAAACATGAACATTTTGTTGTAAATAAAAATAAAATTTGACGTATAAACAACGTTATACTTAATTCTTATGAGGTGACTTGAATATAACTTTTGTGAAACTTCGTGTTCACAAAATTTGAACTAAGCACTAACCTGCAGCTGAACGATGAGGAAAAAAAACAAAATTCTTTGTTCTGGTTTACGTGATACCAAACTTGAATATCGCATTTATCCTATAGAAACTATGAAGAGATAAGGCTTCAAATCAATTCACAATTTTCGCAATCTTCAAATCTGAATTGTCATAAAATCACACGGATCTATATCAAGTTATTGATATCGATTTTAAAAACGGGGCCACAATTTTAACACGCATGAAGAAGAGATTCAATTTGGAATGTGAATAAATTTGATGCTGATAATGTAAATCTAAATAAATATCACGTGTGATTGGAATTGATGAATAAGTAAGCTATATGTTGACATTCAAACGAGATCATTTGACTCAAGACATCGATGACCACAAACTCGGTTCAGTTTATGGAGTTTTGATCGCTGTAGTAACACAGTGGATGTTAATAACAACTTTGAACGTGAGGATCCATTTTCGCTTCTCACCGCAGTTACGAATTCCGGAAAATGTAAACTAAATCCTGACACTAACTCACGGCACCTTATATATGGGTGCAAGATTGTTACAGAATATAGCCGGAAAATAATATTATACAAGTAATTAAAATTATTATTATCATTATTATTAACATAGCCACGTGCTGAAGGAACTATAAAATAGTACCTTTTGGCCTAATTGGTCCAACAAGATTTATATGATGTCGAATAAGACATAGAATCCTAATAGAAAAGTCTTTCTTATATCAGATCGTAAATGATGACGATGTTAGAAATGTTTGTGTGGATGGGGAATAAAAAAGCAATAATTTTTCAGTTTCATATTTCAGAGTGTTTTTTTTGGAACAATAGAATGTAAGCTGGGTTACAGTGTGCCGTCTTCGACTTCAGCTGAGATGATCAGCAACGTGTGAATTCTAAGTAATACACAGATTAAATCCTGACTGGATAATCATTGACACATACAGATTAAAATGGAATTAAAAAACATGTTCAGTGTAAAAATTAATAATTATAAATATTGATTTGTCTTCTTTGACAGCCAAAAATTTTGAAATACTCGCTACAGATGGCGACATGACGGTTCGTTCGTGCAATGAATTTATTTACGGAATTACATTCAAATATATTTCGCATTATATATTTTCACTACAGTTTCAAATAAACACCTTATATTTAGGTTACTAAGCAATAAATAGTAGCTAAATATTTTTGATTGGCATATGCGCTAAAGGAGCTTGCGGTAATGAAACATGCAAATATGGATATTTTATTAAAGTTGATGCGTTAAACCATATCCATATCGGTGCGTACACATGTTATTCTGCTCACGTTTCTAAGAGTGGCATCAAATGTTAAAATTTATATGAAATTCATCTAGGGTTGGCAATATTCGGATTCTGAGATTACTATACCAAACTGATGGATGGGCAACTTATGAAAATTGTCGTATTGTGTGTGAAGTAATTGCATAAGAATATGATTTCAATTCCTTAGATGAGGACATCTGCTTTAACAGATTGGCAGTTCCAGCTTAACACAAATATGGCTTAAAATGTCAAAGTTTTCTCAAATTACATCTGTTGGCATGTAAGGGATGGGTATGTGAGCACTACAATATATTGTCTTTTATAAGGGCCCCGAGCGCTTGGCCAGGAATCACTTTGCGATTCTCTATTTGAACATCGTAGTTCTCAGTAAAAACCATATAAAACAGTGGCATACAAGTTTAATTAAGTTTACCACTTTACCACAGTTTCAAATCTCACTGATCCTGATGTTACTGTCTCTTATTGATGATGGCAGACAACCAGAAACTGGTAGTGGAATGTAAAGGATAATGTTTTGAGCACTAGAATATAATATTTCTCCTCTGTTTTAGTTCACACGGATAGGAATATCCGCGGCTAATAAGTGAAAACATTGCAAAACCGTTCGCATGTTGTTACGTTTGTGATGGAAATGAATTCCAATGTATATTTCTTGTTTAAGACCAGGATTTTAAACCTGTCATCTTCCCTTTACACTTTTGATTTTACAGAACGGTCGCCTGTTTCTCCAACAGCGACTATATAATTAACTGATTTTACCGTTTTGTATTACGTCATTTTATTTGAATCCTCATCGTACACTCTTCACCCGTTGAGCGGAAATAGCAGTAGCCTCAGGTGTGTACGATGATAATTCATACACAATTATTGTGAATTTGTTTTGTGTATTTTTGGTATTTCCCGGGGGAATGTTCATTTATTTTCCGAAAATGATAATAATAACAGATTCAAGATTCAAGATTCAAGATTTATGGTTAAAAAAAGCAAATTGCTGTACAGTACTATAGGATATACGTATAAAAAAATGAAAAAATCGTTACTTGTATGATCAGATCCGTGTTCTTCATAGGCGGAGCAAAAATAATCCTCAATGGCGACACAGACTGAGGAAGAAGAATCTTTGGATGGACGGTAGTTCCGTGCGTTAAAAAAATATAGACATCAATATGAAGGGGCCAACGCAGTAGATCTCAACATGAGGTTTCGTAACCTTTGTTTAAAGATGTGCTCGTTCGCTGAGGTAACAATATCTGTCGGCAAGCTATTCCACAAGAAGCATACACAAACAGCGAAGAAGTGACGACAACAAATCAATCGTGAGTGTGGGATTTGAAGGGTCAAAGGGTGGCTGCGTGTGGGGACAACCGAACTAAACTTGAAGAGGTGTTTGAGAGGGTGGGATTTCGCGTAGATGATTCGATATGTCAGAGTGAGGTCGTGTAGGATACGCCTGCGCTCGAGGGTGCACAGTCCAAATCTGGTCAGTCGCTGCTTAAAGGGTAAAATATTCAATCCGGTAACCATTTTGTTTGCCTTGTGATAAAATCGTTCGAGGAGCGAGATGTTTTTTTTCATCCATGGTGTCCAAGCTTGTACAGCGTAGTCAACGACAGGATGTATGCAAGTGTTTAGTAATTTCGCGAGTGAGTGTGGTGGGAAACGTCCGAAAATGCGTTTCAGTAAACCTAGCAAGCTGCACGCACGCTTGTAGATGGCTTCGCACTGTAGGCTGTTCTTCAAAGTGCCAGACACCAAGATTCCGAGAAAAAATAAAAATTAAACTTTGATATTAGAGTTCCATTTTACATTGAGGCAATTGAAGTTGTTTTTTTAACTCAAGATAAACAAAACATTCAGTAAACGAAATAGATGTGCAAGCATTTTTGCATCGAATTCAGAATAATATAAACACAGGTGAATGATTGCTTTTTATGTTTGCAATTTTTATATATCATTTAGCATCCAGTAAATATCAATCTCGACTCTGGTGGAATAAATCGTTTGCGATACGGCTCCCTTTGGTTTTGCCAAGCGACGCGCTTCCATCTACCATTAGGTAAATACGGAATACAAAATGTTTAATATTATTTATATTTATATTCAAGGTTTGTCCTTCAATAATCTTTTTTATTTTTGTGCAATGGAAACTTTACTTTTCTAACCTTTGGATTACTGAACATCGGCGATCAATGTTGGAAGAAGATTTGATATTAATCGCATTTATTGGATGTGTCATTCTGGTAATGGGGTAAATGTTATGCTGTATACGGCTGCTGAACTCAGATCTGATTCAAGTTTAAAGATTCATGATTTGTGGTCGCTAAATTTTGATTTGAATATAGCTAAACTGTTGAAGTTTTGCTAACTGGCGGGTATGAAATTTAAAACAAAACAAACGGCATCAAATAATGATACCTGTTGCGTTTTAAAACGCGTTTCAGACATTTTGAACTTGGAACAAGTTATGGAAGGAGTAATAAACAGTAGCAAGTTTACGACCACCTCGCGTTCTCCTTTGTGAATGTGTCATTAGGTCCAGTCGTCTGAGTCGACGTATGTATTATGAAACCTATAGACTAGCTTAGACGCTCGATTATATAAGCCGTCTAGATTCAAAATGTTTCTGATCTGAGTTGTTTAAGCTTGGCCCAGTAAATTTCGAACTGAACTTTGTGAGATACGATGCGATTCTGTGTGGAGAATGAAATTATCAAGTACTTCCATTGTAAATCAATGTTTAACATTGGAGCTTTACGATGTACCATTTGATAAATACTCAATTTCTTTTCGCAAAATATATTCATAAACTTCCGTAATATCGAATTACTGGTAGGTTTTCCCGTATATTAGTGAATTCATTTTTAATGGAAGCCATAAACTTTCACAATGAAATCTCAGTTTACATCATTAATTGTATTGTTCATATTGACATTTTTCAGATAAAATTAACAGCATTCCTATTATTTTTGTCGATATTCTTTGACGGAGATTGTTACCGGTTGCGCAACACATGAATACTTCCTACAGTTAAAGTAACCACACGAAAAGTTTCAATATACATGTAACTGTTACTCGCTAAATCACTGAATAATAGCACAGATTCCACTGTTTAGGATGTTGATTCGATCATAAAGTCGGATGTATTTAGTAAGGATCTTTTGATTCTGTGTACTTAGGACAAAGTTTATTCCAGACATATATGCTAAGTAGTTAACGCAAGTTAGGATATCATGCAATTTATTTACTGCTAAAACCATGTAATTTCCTGTTATCGGGTTACAGGCAGGCGAAAATGCTTTCTAAAGCGTATAGTAGACCAAAGTTTTAAAAATTTCATTTCCATCACGTTCATTTCACCCGTGCTAGTAAGATGAAATTGCTTTTGCCGTATTTTAAATTACACGATAGAGGGACGGTCATGTAAAAGCTATGACAAAAGGAATTAATTGTGCTGTTTATCCTATCGAAAGAGAACTCATATGAGTGATTTGAGAATCGGCAGCACCAGTAAAATGTTGCATCGGAGAGCCACGCGAATTTGCGGCAGAAACGTAAATCTGCTCGTTTTTATTTTGCTCGAAATTACCTAAAAAGGAATTGTTTTACTGTAGTTCCAAGATAGTGCGCAGTTGTATCTATTTGAATAATATATTGCAAGGCTCTATGCATTTTGAAAGAGCGTTTTCTTTCAACATTGGGGTAGTCCAGAGTGGGTCTGACAAATATTTTATATATTAAGGAAATAAAGCATATCTGACGTTACTCTAAGTCATGGCATCCCGTTCAGATTGAACAATTAAATATGAACAATTTCTTATATTATTGCTTTAATTCCGCTGAATTTTGCTCGTTGAATTCCGTTAGAAATTGCACAATTTTGACGCTCACAAAATCTATACTTTCGCTTGAAACACAATGAGTGATTCAATACATAAACGGTTTCATTTCCATAATTATCATTTCAATGGAACAATATAACACTGAAAAATTCTAAATTTTAAAGACGTTTCAATTTTTGCATAACTTCAGCCCACTTCGCGATGCATTTTTGGTCTCCACAAATGTGTGATTCAATGAAAAGGTAGTATATCAAATATATCATGTTTTACATGGGTAACTCGATTACCATTCCTTTGTGCAGGAAACTGAAAATTGTTACAAATTACGTGTATAATATTGAAAAATTATTTTGCGGACAAGTAAAATCATGTTGAGGGAAGTTAGACTTTAAGGCCACTGATAAATAGGGTTCGTAAGACGAACCACGATGTTCAGATACAGAAACGGAACACCTAATCTTACTGCATCCGCCTGTGAGAGCAAACAGCTAGAAACCCTTTGTGGAGTGTATGTTTTTCAAAAGTGAGCACCACAATAAATTCAATTTATAAATTGGGGCTGCGCTCCTGATCCGTACATGTGAGACAGCTATTTTTTGCCCAAAGTTCTTCGAGTACTTCTAAGATGCAGAAATCTGCTTTATGAGCAAAACATTTTGTAAGCATTTTTGAATTTCTATATTTTGTTCTCTGGAAACCAGGAATGAACGTCCTTCGCACTACAGTATGCTACGGTTAATTGGATAGATATGTTCAAGCTTAGCTGAGTTCAGATCATGTCAAATAGTTTACACAAACTTTTGTGTTCGGAACCGATTAGTTCGCAATATATTATCTTATTGCCTAAAAGCAACATGCGGTTAAAACCTTGGCGATCCAACTTATTCAAATTACTATAATCCTGCTATTATTATTTACTCATCGATTATCGAATTCGAGGCCACGTTTATTTAAGGTTCATGCAGATTTATTTGGCGATTCCGGTCATGTTTTCATGACCGTTATGTGCTGCTCACAACCCCCCACGCACCCCTAATTCAACAGACGTTTTTCCTTTGTTTGACTTAACCATTATGAGGTAGTGATAATTAGGTTAAGTGAACATTGAACAGAATATTCACAATATTCATCTTTTTGTGCAAATATATGATAGAACGATACACTCATACATCATATTTCAACGAACAGAGGAAAGATTACCAAACAATTGTCACATTTGCTTACAGTTTTCTTCTCTTGGAACTACTCACCCTGCTGCTGTCGAACACGTTATCGAATGGTTGCCGTGACGCGGAGACCGTTGGGATGAGGTGAGTGTACACGCGGAGCAAATCCATCATAATCCATTGGCTCCAGAGTGCAGGCTTCGTCACTTATGAATGGCATTATCTTGGAGGTTTCTGGTTACAGTGACCAAATATTTGTACGTTCATTGCTTTACTGATCCAATCCAACTGTAGCCAACGTACAGCAAAGCACTTGCTGTAATTTTGGGGCCACTCCATCTGATATCTGGTTCGCAGTTCATGCAATTCCGGCAATCTCTCTACGATTATTTTGAAAATCGACTGAGAGATCATACAGCAATTTGTCAGTAAGTACGATAATAGGTAGCACATGATTTAAAAACACATTCTAATTGAACATCTACATTTCACTGTTTTCAGGGATATATGCAAATTTCTAACTGAGAAAAAAGCCTACTTACCAAGCGAACTTCTGAGCACACTCGAGAATCTCTCCGTGGCAGATGTTGTTGCATTCAAACAACGAATATTTTGCAAACAGCACTTAACAGCATTCGCTTTTGGCAACATTTCAAAAAAGGTTCGTTTCTTAGTGAATGTTTCTTAGTGAATGTTACTTGTTAAACTACAATTCTTCTACGATTACCTCAAATTGATACCAATTTATTCAGAACTGCATGCGAATAAAAATGTGTGATTAATTGCTTGATAAAATTGGCAAACATGGTGCGATAATTATATTGCTAAATAATTGATAATTGACAACATATTCATCTCCTAGCTCGCACCAGAGACTTTGATAAAACCAGTGAAACTGATTTTATTGACAGGATAATATACAAAACTGGTGATTGGCGCCTTAAAAGAAATATGCTGTTTGTAGACGAAGCTCGTCAGCTACTCTTAATTCATCCAGCAAAATGAAAACCATTACTTTAAACCCTCACTGACTTTAGGGTTACCAGATTGCGAGAAATTCCTTGGGAGAAAATCCCGGGGAAAATCTGGAGCTGAATCCCGTAGGCGGTGCACAGTGATTTTATCTGTTAATTTCTGGCTGCCTTGTAGGTTGCAATTCCTTATCCAAATGTTAGAGAGGTACACTCCAAATAAAACGTGCTGCTCAGTTGGCTCTCTCAGCGGCTACGGTGAAATGTAAGCGAGCTGGGGCTATATATATTCATGAGGAATTTATCTGGTATGCTGTAAGTTAATGTCACTGCTTGATGTTGTTATCAAGCATCACGATGCGCTCGTTACCACACTACTGAGTAGAGGTTGCTTGTGTCTTTGAGTTTCGCATAACTGGGCTATGATAAGAATCACATAAGGTCTCGGGAGTCGATTGTACATACTGGCTACTTTATAGTGTGCCCGAAGATGGATTCAGTCAGCATGGTGTTGAGATAACTCTTTACAATCATGCGCATCAAGCACTCACGTCATGGATGCCTGCGTCTGCGTAAACTGCATTTGTGCTACTAAAGGGCATCCTTTTATTATTACTATCGTTTCGCTGTTCGTCATAACATTATCTGCGGACCTAAGTGCAAAAGACGGCTTTTACAACTAGGCCAATCCGTCAAAGATAGGGAAACAGGAAAAAACATATTTGGTTCTGGACAGCGATTTGAATGCTCATACTGAATCAGCGGATGCTGCTGAACATCGAATTTTGAGGAGATTTAACCAGGCAGCGCTGCGAGAACGGCGTTCGATTAATTGATTTTTTTTGCCAAAAACCACTTTTTCTACAAAAGTAACTTTTAGCCTTCTAGAAAGATTTGGCTACATGAGTGAGCTTAAAGACTTTAGAAAACGGTTTTGTCTGAGTCGCACCGCAGGAACATTTAGGATTCTTCAGAAGAGCTGATCTTTGTCCGTAATAAAAACAGACATAAAGGTGGGATAAGCAGTTCAGTAAGCCACTGTTCTGCTCATCATCTTGCGGTACAGTAAACACTGCCCTGATACTGAACCGCGGCTACCCGATCAACTGGGATGCCAGACATCGAGTGTTTTTTTGACAAATGAAGAACGTCAGATCGCCAGTTAAGAACAGAACTTCCATTATACTCACGAAAGCTTGCGCTGACGCATTATTGTCTACCTTTACCAATTGTTTTTTGTTATCCGGGAAGCTGGATTTTTTCCATCAGACTAAGGGGTATTCTATCATCATACATTAACTAAACGTGAAGGTAAATCTGTTTATACCATCGTCCGTGGAATAAGTCTTGTCCATACTGCACCTGAAAGTTTTGCGACGCTTCTGATAAATCGGTTCTCCAACGAACAAATTCTGTGCTCAAACTACTTCAGTCATTTTAAATATATATATATATATATATATATATATATATATATATATATATATACCGTCATTACAAAATATGTAAATTTGAACTGTAAAATTGGGTCATTTTAAAAATAAGTTTTTTATCGAAGAACAATGCACTTACCGACCAACGTTTGGTAATTATTGCTTGAACACTGATCTTTTATTCAAATTTACTACACTGATGTTCCACTAAATTCATATATCTAATATTTAATTTTCCTAAATGTATTATATCATTATGTGCCCCGGGATATAGTATGTGATGTACGTTGATTGACAGGACTCAATACGTCTCTTTGAACACACTGTGGACGAAATCGCAGCAGCACCACTGAAAAGTAGATATTACGTGAGTCATTCATTGTTTTAGTATTTATTGTTTTAGTATTTCCCTGGCGATTATAAATCCTTTTCAACATCAACGGATCTTGATACCGAGGATATTTTGTTTCTATTGATGAGTGCTATATTCCAGCGTTGGCTAAAAGCTGTGACGGTGAATATCTAAGCCAGTACATAATTTAAGGTTGTAAATCGTTGCACTATGAAACACGAAAATGACTTTACATTCTAGTGTTGTTTTTAATTAACTTCATCATACTCCGCATTTGAAGGTTGTACAACGGTGAATATATTTAACCCCTGAATTTTAGTGTTGCATAAAATTCACAGTTTTATAGATTTATGACGTAAAATAGCATAACAATTCAATATAATCGAATAGTGTGAGATTTTATTTATTAACTTTTCTTTCTTCATTTTTTTTCTGTACTTTTATCTTTTGGGGAGAAGCATATCAATGAATTTTATAAGCACGAACCCAACAATGCGATATCATTTTGTACACAGGACTGTGCCAGCATCTCGCTTTTGTTTTTAAGTTTTCGTGGTATCCCGTTTTCACCCAGGTATTGTAATAATCTGTGTTAAGAACATTTTCCGTAATAAAAGATGGATTTTAAATTAGTCATTGCGATGTAAATATGAAGGCATTAACCGCTGTGCTGCAGCAACTGCCTTGATTAGGATTTTCGAAATACAAACCTTTATACATTTTGTTCTCATACAACTCATTGATTTTAGATAGTTTTCTTAATAAAGTTGAAAATTTAAATGTTTTCAATATTTATAATGAAGGTTACCACTTGAATCTCCGACATAACTTTAATGTCCGAAACTCGTTGAATTTATCTAAAATAAAGTCATCACAACCGATAGAGATATATAGTAATTGTGATCGGCAAACGTGTTTTTTCTTTTCAGAACGATGTCCTCGTGTATGCACCAGGTATATACCAACTGAAATTTGAGAACTCTCAGATGCCAACTAAACTGTTGTTGTGCATTCAGTTGCATCTGCTGGGACGGACAAAATTGGAAGATAAAATTTTATCAATGTTACTTATAGTGAGTACAAATAATATGATTCAATTATTGGAAGTATATTTGTTGAATAGTAGAATAACGTTTTTCCGATCCAAACAGCGATAACCGAACATTGAAAATACACCTTCAATTCCAAATTTTTCGCACAATTTAACTTGTCATATTCGTAAAATAATACTAGTTGCATTATGTAAGTCCAAGCAGTACCGACATATTACAGGATGTTCAAATTTAACCTAGAAAGGTGGCCGAATATATCATCATTTTTATCTGAGCAAGTCGATTTACTTGTTACGCAACTGGTCTATAACTTTAACACACGAGAAACGGAAGCAAAGCGAACAAACGAAGCAAAGTTAATCAATGTACTTTATCGAGAATCATTTAAATCGTTTTACCTCACAATCGTCATTAATAAATGTCAGTGAAAGCTGTTCATTCATAATTTATTTATTCATTGTTGGCAAAATAAATGAAATAATATATGAAAATTAAGTGCTCTTTATCATGTCGATTCGTTTTAAAATCACGTCTGCTTCGTAAAATATTCACACCCGAAATTTAAATGTAAAGTTTATCGCAGTTTTCATAATTTTTCATACAATTTTGCTCCAAGATTCTTTCACAGAGACTCTCTCATTCTTAAAACCTAAAACATCACAATTCTGAATGCACATCAGCACTCGATTTTTTCCAGATATTACTAGCGAAACACGTGGATGATTTTTTTTGTAACAAAGAAATGATAGCGTCACAAGCATCGCTCCGACAATGGATCCAATCCTGTGATGGGAACTGTCACAGAGGATTGACTTTAGAACTGTTGTCCGATCAGCCTTCGACATCGAGTTCTACACTGTTAAGTCGGATGGATGTTTTTTGGTATTACATTGCCCCTAGAATCTTGGCCTCCTTGCCAAACGAAGTGTTCAATCGATCGGTAATTCTAAAACGTTTATATTCCACTTGATTGAATCAAATTTTACCAGATTATTAAATCTCAACTTCTAGTTAAACCGCACACATTTTTTGTTCAATGTGGATGACCTTCATCTCATGACCTAGTAATCAATAAACTATCAGATCACTACATATTATTACTCGCGAAGTAGAATTTGCACGACTTAATCTTCTAGTATTAGCAATATTATCATTATACCTAAGTTTTCATTGCATTATACGAAAACGAATAACTAGTGGATTAATTTTATATTAAAAACCCGATGCCTTTTACTCTGACATAGATTCCAAAATTTAAGCTGTCTTCATAATGGTTTCTCAATATCAACACGGGCTAATTAAAGCGAGTAAAAACACAAAAGGGGAAACAAAAAACTTTTTGTTGAAAAAAGTTATGAAATGTGTGTACTATAAATTTCGTCTATCCATTAAATTTCATAATTGCAGCAGCATCTCTATAAACTTTAAAAATTATTGATATTAGCTCGAGTATGTTTTTTAATAAATAAAGTTTTATACACGTATAGTCTGTGATATATTCCGTTGAAATGAATTACACAGCAAATACACACTTTAAATCGTGGGTATGTGTTGAAACTCCACAGATCTGTTTAGTTTGTACATAGTCAGCGAGCTATGTTAAGCCATGAGCCGGATATTATGCAACTCTGATCCGCCATGACCATCGATCCATGATCTAACCTTAGTAACAAATGGTTAAATCGACCTAACTGGATAGAAACTTTGATACAAAATATAAAATCAGAGTAATACTTTGTCGGCATGAGGGTATTACATTGAAAAGTTGAATGAAAGATTCAAGTAGTAATTTAATTGAAGCTGAATTTGATGGAAAATTTCCTCCTTTGCAAGCCGTTCAAATACACACCATACCAAAGTAATGTGTTGCTCACATCCCCATCCCTTACACACCATACGAGTTTAACATTCACTGGGAGCGAATTTCACATGAAACAGTCCCGCCATGAATAAAACATGCGACGTTTCTGATTGAGGAGTGAGACATTCAGCATGCTAACGTGGGTTCTTTTCATGTTGGGATTTTGATGTTAGAATTTTTTAGGTAGATATAGCAATAGAAAATGGTCATCGTATCTGTCATTTTGCACACATTTCATTCTTCGTGTCAATGGAACATTATTTCAAACAAAAGTAAAGCAGGAATTCATGTTAAAATACTATAATTTAGAGATTTGGCACTAGCATAAAAATATATTCTCGTTGAGCGACTTCATATGTATAGCTTAATAAGTGAAAGAATGATAAGCGTTCGTAATACCAATAATTTAAACGAGATCCACGAAATAGATCTCGTGCTCATGTAATAAAATCGGAATACTGGTTCAATGGGACAAATTTATGAAAATGTTTGAATAATTGTTGCTTCCATACCAAGTATGGAGTTACCATGATAGCATTTAAATGAGTATGGCTTATAACTGCTTCGCTCAGGTTTATATATGGTAACATTTTGTGGATGCAAACGCCACAGTTAGGGAAGTGTGCGTAGTGCTTTCCTCTTTATACTGAAAAAACAGCGCTCGAAGCTATTAGGCGTTATTTAATTATTTAACATTTCAGTAATCCCTAAACTCTTGATATGCCCACAAAAGAGATGGATTGCTAAGGATTGGACAGAGCCTCCGATGACGACGTCATAACCTTTGAACTCGCAATGCACTGTACACGTTCAACAATGAAGCCGATCATTTAATTGATTATGTGTACGGGATATTAAAATTCTCAAAATACACAAATCAACATTTTAGAGGCTAAGGTAATAACTTACGGGGAAACGCTCTTCAAAATGTCGTCGGTAATTTGTTAACCTATTGTTGAAAAACGAGCTGCTTGTATCTACTGGGGATTTTTTCGGTGACCTTAAGATGTTAGTTATAATGTAGAGATGATAATTTTCCTAAGATAAATATAATAGAAACCTATAGAAATGATCATACCAAACATGTTTTGTTTGTAATTAAAATTAAATTATTGGAATTAAATAATAGGAATGAGCTATTCAAATAGCCAATCGAGAGTGCTGAAAATCGTTCCTTTCAAAGGATGACTTGTAAATATCTGTCCAATTTAACGGTTATTTAACAGACGCGCTTAAATCTCAGTACGGCGCCAAAAATCGATAAGGTTCTGCTAATACACATTTCTAAAATTTATTTGCGCCGCTGGTAAAACACGATTCTAAGACGAGAACAGATAGAAATTAACCACGGAGACAGCGTGATCCTGAATTTAAATTGACCAAGTTCACGAAACTAATAATGGGATATGCTAATCTCAGACATAGTGATTTTCGACGAAGCAACCATCACTGCTCATGGAATGCATTTTGTTAGCTTGCAAATATTTCAGGCTGAGAATCAACGTTTGAAAGACCGAAGTTCTTGGTCAAGGTAATCTATTTCCACCTATCATCACTAAACTCATTTTGGTTCAAATCTAACAGGCAAACTTTTACTACAACTTCAGTTTGATAACCGATAAGCAGAGCAAATATAATGTGGGGCAATCACATGCTGTTCGAGAAACACCATTGTTGGGATACAGCGCGTGCCTAGATACGCAAATCACATTTAAAGCAGGAAAACCACGCAGCAAATACATGGAAGATGAATATATGAAATTTAGGGCGCATCGGTTGTATCTTCAAATTCTCGTGAACGTATAAACGTACAAAACAGAGTGATTTCATAAGCTTATCTATACAACATATACATTTAACTGCTATCGCGCAACCTACGTTAACTTAAAGATGTCCGTGAAATTAAATCAAGCGTATTTTAAAAATAGCCTTTTTAGGTCAAATTTATTCTTGCTGCAATTGAGGTAACAAATTTTCGAAAGCAACATGGAAGCTCTAGCCATTGACCTACAATTAGGGAAGACATTGCCGTTGGCCGTTTACTTTGAATGCGTGATGTGTACCACGATATTCTAAAAGCTATCTATCTGACCCAATGCAAAGTCAAATCAAACAAAGAGTTATTCTTTTTACTGTGGAGACTTCGAAGGACTTTTAATTACGTATCTTTATTACAAACCACGTGAGTTGGTGTGAATTCCAAAATAAAATTGTGGAAGCATTGTTTTTCCACGGTCGCATCAATTGAACAATTACAAAGTGAACAATAACAATAAAATCCTAAGAATGGCCCCTCTCATGAAGAAGATGGTGAAATGTTTCCAATTGCCTTCCTATCGAGTAGCAACCAATGTCATATTTGATAGCAGAGTTGGACAGATAAAGTACCAGTTGCAGAAATGCAGCTCTGCCAGAAATATGCCGAAAAACATTTCTTACGAAATTTTCTACTATTCCAAATACCAACAAGTTGTCCACACATATATTATAGTTTTTGCGTTACACACAATTTCATTACTGAATTTTGATGAAACAAATTGAAATAATTATCAGTAATCTAAAATAACTAATATCTTACCTTACTAGATCGCGGTATTAGTTCAATATTTATCTGTTAACGATCAGAGTATGCAGCAAGCATATGACCAAGCTTTCAGGACAATTTTCATGGAAGAAAATATTGATTTTGACGAGAATGCAAAATGCGTGAGTCATTCTCTATGCAAGATGTCCCGTATTATCCATGGATTACTGATATTTTATATGGTTTCCTGAAAATAGTATACCCATCATTGTCATCAACAACAATCGATTGATAGCTTATGTGAGACTTGTGAGATGGTGGTTGTTAGATATATTTACTTTCATCTAGCAAAATTATTACGAAGCCGCCGCTCGGCAATTGCTAAACGTAAAGTAAGCGGTATTTACAGATGACAAGTGTGAAAGTCGCATTGTCAAGTTAATTATTAAGTATGTATAATGGATCATGTTTCAAGTAAACATGACAAATAAAAAAGTTTGCTTGTGATACATAATTTGCTTCACTTAGACCTCGGTGTTCAACGTTTTCTAAGTACGAGGAGGAGGACATCATACTGAAGATGAGTTTATTTTGTGGTAATTATGTGATCAACAAGTTCAATTATCTCATTAAGTTATCTCGTCGAGTAGTTTCATATTGTTATGATCTGCCGGTAATTTGAGAAATAAAGGCTCTACTGAAATAAATCGTAAACGTTTGTGAAAAATAGCAATATTGCTACCAATCGTATGCGTTTAATGAAAACGGAGCAATAAAACGTCATTATTATTATTACAATGATTCATATATGTTTCTTGTTATGTTATACATATAAACATCTGGAAGATAATATATATATATATATATATATATATATATATATATATATATATCGTTTACTGTCAAGCATATTTGGATCATATGATATATATAAGGCCTGCCAATGTTTTAGTGCTGTTTTGTACAGAAAACCTTTTGTATTTTTTGCTTTACTCTTGAGTTGAATATATTAGATTAAAAATTGGAGATTAATTTTCTTCGTTAAAATTTGTATTTGTTTACAAAAATACACTTAATATTTTTTAGCTTGAATATCTGCGACACATCACACAAGACTACGTTGTCCACTATTTCATCGAAATTACATGGATTCTCACAGGAAAACTCATTTCAATATTTCGGTAGGTTAATTGTCCATATATTAAATTCGTTACGGTGTGACATACACGTAATTATTAATTTTTGATCATTGGTGTCGCAATGAGTAAGCTATATTAAAATTAGTTAACTTCATTGTATATATGTTACTCACAGAATACATAATACATCAAAATATAGTTTAGCTTCGCCCGTTAGAAAATGCACAGCTGGTAAAGGAAATTTCATTGAAACACTCGAGAGGCGGTTTGAATAATGATTGTTTTTTGAGAAATATATTTTATTAATACATTTATTTCTGGAAAAATTACATAGACGGTTCTCAGATTGTGACAGTTAGACTAGAAGACACTGAATCAAAGAGCAATCTTATTTGTGAACTCGAAGTTTCGCAAAATGACGGATTAAAGTTTTGCTTAATAGTCCATTTGTGCCATACGACATGCTTGGTAGATTGGGTCAAACCATTAAATCCTGCAGAATGTACACGGCCGGATATACGCTGCGCGAATCTCTGAGTCGCCATTATTCTGAAAAAGAAATACGGTCTTATGTGCAATCCTTCAAAATGTCAAATTTTATATTCTACAAAGTTTTTTACTTGACGTGACAATATTCAGCAATTAGGTCTTATTTCACCAGCTTTTAATCTGATAAGCATTCACTCATTTTTTTCTCAGTTTGAGTCTCCGTCTGCTGACAGCGTTCGTGGCATATCTATAGCCAATGGAATCAAACATCTTAATCAAGATGAAGCGACATTACAATTACAGAACGAACATCGTAAAAATGTAAACCTCCCAAACGTGCTTCGCCAACTCGGTGTCAGAAACAGTAAAGCACTCAACCGCATGAGAAAATGCCAAAGTGCAAATTGGCTAGATGATTATTTGGAGCAATCATTCAATGCTATTCTAGCCATCAATGACGCTGAACTTTTTAGAAGAAATGCTCAGTGTGAACGTGTGACGGATGTTTAATATGCTGGATGCAATATGTGAAATTGTGCATTACGTTTTCTACTACAGAAAAATCTTTGCGTCAATATTTTTCTTCAGCGTTGCTATGGAACAAAATCGACAAACATCTGGAACGTCATATTATTGTCACATCAATAGTGATATATGTGCACATTGCGGTTTTGCGAGGAGTATTATTACATTTGGCCTTTAAGGTATTGCAATGTGGAATTTTAATAAACTATAGCCAATTTTTATTCTGATTATAAACAGTTGGGTCGAATTTATTGTGTGATATAATTTATTTTTAAAAAATAATCCTTATCATTTCAAATTAGACTTCTTCGTTTTGTCCACAACAGAATAACAACAAACGGACATCAACAGTCCTAACACAATTCCTATGCTTGAAATGAATTATGTAAACCCAAAAATCAACACTAAAACAACGCAGATCCTTATTTATAGGATATGCAATAAAACACGTTTGGAAAACAAATTATATCAAATGCGAAATTCCAAATTATATATTTTTCCGAACGTCGGAATGCCACTAAATTAAGAGCAGGCGTTTTCTGAAAATAAACGAAGGGGTTCCAATAAACAGAGAGATATGTCTATTAAAAATACATCAAATCTCATCAAATTTAATACATCACTGTGAATAAATTGATACAATATTGAAAATAATTTTTATGAAGACTGGTAGAACGATATATGTTTAGCGATGTACAATTACTAACAGTTGTGTAAAATTTTCAATACGCATTCTGTTTGAGGGCACGTAAAATATCGAATAGTAGTGAGCAAATCATGTTTAAAAGGGCGGATTGCAGACCGTTAACCATAGAATTCTTACAGAGAGCTCTTCGGATGAACGAGCGATGTGAATGCCTAACTCTTTGGTGCAAACTTGTTGGAAATTCATGGATATTTATTTGTGCGCCATAATTTATAGAAATTCTAAAGAGAAAATAAACCTAGTGGTATACATTCATGAATATATATGTATTCCCTAATGATTATTGTGCAGGTTTGAAGTACGATTATATGCAGTACACCACCCACCGATATAACCCAAGATATTAGAAAGCGCCAAAAACAACGACAATCACTAGCTCGTATAATTAGGCTTTCTGACGGATCGAATGCGAACCGTTGGATTGACAACATGCACCGTAACACGAGTAGATACGCAACGGCAACCACTATAAAAAGCGTCAGTTTCGATCAAAGAAGCTCAGGGTAGTGCAAGATTAAAATATACTGTTTGGCGTGTAATCGTTTGAAAAATCAGATAAATGTTGCAACTGGCAATGATATGTTGAGAATAAAGTTGGAGTAACCTGTTTCGCTTTTACAAGGTAAAGGGTTTTACTTTTTGCTCGTGTAATAAATGCGTTTAATCAATTAGCACTGTTATGTTCTGTAGGATTCGTGGTATCCGTCTTTATCTTTGGAATTTTTGATTTGAAGAATGAATCTGGACGCGACCGAAAAGTGAGGTGAAAAGCGACGGGACATAATTAATTTAAGATCTAGTACATTCGAAGCCAGCGCAAAAAAGTAAAGAAAGTTCGGACCGGATATGAGGTTCGAACTCGGTTTACATGATGTATTTAAAATATTATATAATCAAATTCTTATTAAAGCTCGAGTATCTGGGATAAAGAAGATTCATCTCAATTCATAATACATTATGGAAATATTGCGTTCGATTGAACATCAATTTCATTGCAGTGGTGCCGAGATTCCCATTTTGCTGTGATGAAGTGATAGCACAATTTGTAGCACATGAGTATTTTGCTTTGGTTCTGAAGCGGGACATTTATAATCCCATTTCGGTTTGCAGTTAACACACATCAAAGTGTAATTGGAGTTGATTCTTTGTCAATATGTCCAAACTTACCAACTCATATGAACATACATATTGTGTAATTTATATATACCGCGATCATGCTTTCGACGTTAACTACAATAAATGCACCCTTGCCTAATTTACACGCGATAAAACATAATCCGCTGATTATCATATATACTTATATAGATATATATATCTAGATATATATATATATATATATATAGATATATATATATATATATATATATATATATATATATAATCAAGCATTTCAATAGCATGCTAGACACTCGTTGGCTTATCTTTGATAAAAAGCAGGCATATCCCGCAAACAAAAATATAATATGTAGAGCAACGCAACGTTTATTCCGCGATAAAATCGCCCAATAAATTGTCATATCGCAACAGGTAAGCATGACACGTCAAAAGAGGTCGAGCTTAATTCTGCTACTAATAAATTTTACGTTGTTAACCTTGAGACCATCCGCCAGACTTTAATCACGCTTGAAAATATTTTCAGCTCAGCTGTGTATTGCGATACGGTTTACACCTCGACGACATTGTGTTAATATTTAGTCATTCTGTTTCTACCAAAATGACCTGGAACAAAACAGCCTATATTTTACAGACTATAATCCTAAGCACAACGATATCCTAATCCAGCCTGCCCAGTTCGTCCATTTGATCTGATTTGGAAGATCATTACGTGAAAAATACTTCCTTAAGATGGGAATGCCTCACGAAATTTCTGCACACAAGTCTTCCGTATCACAAATGTTCGCGGTTTGTCCATTTGTTTTCTTCGGTCTTTCCTGCGCTTGCCCTCTGACTAAGGGTTGAATTGTGCATGTCTTCCGAAGGTTCTTCAAGAGAAGTCAGAAAAATTTTAGTTCCACCCTTACGATATTTTTCTTGATTAATGGATTCTAGCATGTCTTCCGAGGGTTCTTCAAGAGTACTCATGAAAATGTTACTCTCACCCTTACTTTATTTTCTTGATGAATGAAGATTCACACTTCCGATCATGTCTAAAAATCTTTTTTTTATCAAAATCGATGGTCCACGCAGTAATAGGCGTAAGTTGCACACCGGCGTGCTTTGCGTTAAGCAGACAAGATCTGTATCTGCTCCTCTCAGATTGCAGACGGCAGTTTACACAATGCCCCGAATGAGCAGTTGAGAACAAGTTCGTTTTAATTCGTTGGGTCAATGTGAAGAGTTTCATATCTCCTATGCATACGTCTTTGTAGCGTAAGTGCTGTATGCCCAATTGTCAACTTTCTAATTGCAACTCAGCATAGAGTAAATCTTTCGGAATATGACCATTTTGCATTCTGTAGACGTGGCCAAGCCGCCGCAGGCGTCGCTGTCGTAGTAGGGTGACCATGCTCGGTAGACCAGCTTTTGAAAGCACCTGAGCATTAATAATTTTGTCCATCTGCGAAATGTTGAAGAATGGAAAGCATAAAGATTCCGTTTGTGTCTTACATAGATGGTCCAGGTTTCACTGCCTAACAGTAGAGCAGTTAGTACTCACACGCTGTAAACCATTATCCTTGATATTATAGTCAACTTGCGTTTGTCCCAGACACGAGAGTTCATTCCAGACAAAATGAGAGCTGCTTTGCCAAACCTCTTATCAATCTCCGTGTCTAGCGAGAGATTATCCGCAATGGGTGAATGAAAATATGTTCAAGATGACAGTTTCCAACTGTGTTTATGAGATGTGATAAGACCAAGGATTTTGGCCTTGTTGATGATGATTGTTAGCCCAGAGTCTTTGCTTTCCGACGAAAAACAGACCATAAGCGACTGAAGGTGTTCTTGGGAGTGAGCAATTTCTAAGAGTACTAATTGTTCGAGGTAACAACACTGTGTTTTTATTATGCATGATAATAGCCATAGATATATTATAGGCTTTCAAAATGAAGTGGTGAAAAATTCATTCTCAGTATCCGGTCGAGTCGGCAACTTCGCTAAAATCAACATTATACATATGTATTGGGCAAGATAGCACTCACCAGTTCAACGCCGTCTAAGAATATTGGATGCTTTTCTAAAAATTGATATTTTGAATCCATGGTAGTCGATCTTAAGGTTAAACAACATAACTAGTTTGCAATCATATCAGAAATTAAAGGTCAATCGATTTTATAGGCAGGTGTGTCTCAAGTCTCTAATTGTTATCCAATTATCTTATAAAGCTAAGTTAATATAAGACACGAACATCCTGCTGTAATCAAGGATGAGCATTTGTTATGCGAATCCAAATAGCATAAAAACAGCGACTTCCGATGTCGATGGGTCGGACTCATCGTTACATGCTAAAAGCTCACTAAATTATCTCTAGACGAATGCCTAAAGTTGTTTTAATAAATTGGCTCAACTAACCGAACTGTGCAAACTATACTCACCAGAACTCGTCGCTGTGACTGAAACCTGGTTTCAATCTTGTATGACAGAAAGCGAACTTTAAATCTCCAAAATGATAATATTACGGAACGATTGCCCACTAAAGGGTGGTGGTGTGGCTATATCCCGTGACGAACGTCATCAGTGCATAAAAATTAACGATCCCAACCTCGAATCAGAAGATTCCCTCTGATTTAGTCTGACATACAAATCACAGGACTACTGCATCACTTTCATAATATATAGCCCTCCGGCCTCGACTAATGCTGAAAAGCACAGGTTATTATAGGCTTTACACTACGCCGGAAAGATGCGAAACGCCCAGTTACAGGCAGTGAGGGACTTCAACCTTCCCCATTTTTTCCAGAACAGATCATCTTCGACATAAACTTGATTATAAATTTCTTGAGCTGATTTACATGCTTCCGTTGCATAACCATTTTCCGACTTTGTTCACAGAAGAGGATCAGATTTGCCGTTCGTTTTGGATTTAATCCTGAATTCCAAGACTACGGCATTTGAGATTGTTGACTACATTGCCCCCTCGATCATGTGATCAACTTGTGTCAGAATTTGAAAATGTATGCAGCGATAAACGAGTATCTGAGTCCTCAAAATTAATAAGATGAATGGACTGCATGAGTTTACGTGATGCGCCTGGGTTAGTAAATTGGCAAGTGTTTGATTATTACAACAGAGAAACACATTACACCGCACTCACAGAAAGACTTCAGTCAAACATACATCAAATACGCGATATTTTGATGGATGACGGGCAAGAGACTTTCGTTTAAGCTTCGAAGTCGCACGAAAAATTGCATCGGGCAAGGGAACTCTACATGGTTTCAACACAGAAATAACAGGAATGATGATTCCTGGCAAGATGTTTTCAGAAATCGAAACAACGTGAACAATCTCATTAACGAAGAAAAGCAAAATTACAAACTATTACTCCCTTTGAAAATAGGAGCTAATCTAATATTGCTATATCGGTTTGTCAATGCTCGATCGAGCATGAAACCCGAGGCCTTTTCCGTGCTTATTGAGCATGGATTATCGGTCTCAGCAAAGGAAATCTGATGCTCTCGCACAATTATATATATATATATATATATATATATATATTATATATATATATATATATATATATATATATATGTAAGAGACATGTTAAGTGTCATGTAGCTTTGAAATACTTCTTTTTCGTTTCTACTTCCGACTTTTATAAAATACTGATTTTTGTGACTTGAATTTGGTTTTGTTTATTATTTCTTTATAATTAAGATGTTAAACCTTTCTTTTTGTAATTTTCTTATTGGAAATCTGGTCACATATTCGGTGTACCTTTTGTTTTAATTCATTATTTATGCAATTGTCAGACTTTGTTGTTGAATTTGGTTGCCATTTTGGGCACTTGGATTTTGACACCAATATGGGTGTCTAGTATTTGATAGACATTTTTGTAGTCTATCTTGTTAGCATTGGCTGAATTTATTGTTGTCATTTGGAACATTTAAGCATTTTTGGCTCACATCATTTGTACAACCCGGTACAGTTGAGGTTTGTCCATTGTTATTGTCTATTAATCTTGTTAATAGAACCGTAGTAAACTCGAATCATTGTTTTGAATTGTCGAACTGAGAAACGGGTGGTCTACGCGTTAAACAGCGAGTTTAGTCGTTACAGTTCTCAACTCGGATTGTTCTATTTGGAGAAAAAGTTCTCAACTCGGATTGTTCTATTTGGAGAAACAGAAATTGAATTGCTCAATTGGAAACGGTCAATTTGGATCGTCTGCCTATTTGAACAAGGATCAAATTGGATCTTCGTGCCGCCATTCTGTTCTGTTTCCTTCTTGTATTTGTCTCGGAGAAAATACTATTTGGTTTGTTGCAATCGAAGCAGTATTCAACTTGGTCGATCCACTGCTCAACTTCGTTCTCAGAATTGCGTAAATCTACGCGGATTCTAAAATTGAAGCTCGAATCTTATCGAAAATTTTGTTGCACACCTGGTGACGTTCATGTATTTTGTGTTTTAAAATCATTATTGTACATCTATGATGCCTGAACGTTTAGCAAGGTTAGTGCGTGGTTCGGTTATGTCCCTAAAAGATAGTCACAATGGTGCGGACGGATTTGAATCTCCATCTGTTGGTAGACATGGACTCGACTGCAAATGTGCACTTTCAAAAACGGAACTTGGAATTGGACTTGGAAAAGGATTTAGCGATTGTTCATGCTACAATCTCTAAATTAACTCATGGCACCTGTCATAGACGAACTTTAGACCTAGCTTTTACTGTGGCCCACTCAGTTTTAGATGAGTTATTTGGAGAGGCCCGATGATTGGTTGGCCAGTCAGAAGGCTTCGCGATTCTCGCTTCGTCAATGCATAAATGTGAAGTTGCACTCACTCTATTGGTGTGCCAGTCGGTTTCGAACGCAAGTATCACTTTGGAGTATATTGTGCATATATTACCGACTGCGTTCCAGCAACAGTGGGCTGATTTGAAGGACGCTATATCCTGCGAAGGATTAGACGTTACGTTTCAGCAACTCACAAAATTTGTGTTACATCAAGCGCGTATTGATTGGATCATATTTGGTCAGGTGTGAAGCGGTTGCATAAGTGAGTCCATAGCAAGGCCTGTTAGCCTCGTTGATGGTCAAGAAATAGTTCCTATTTATGTTAAGTTGAAGAATCTAGACGTTTGTGTTGTCAGTTGTTGTCGGGAAGCTGAGTTACCTGACACCGAATTATCTCAGTCAGATTTTGCGACTGAATTTCCAGACAATAATTCGGATCAAATGGAGAGCACGCCTGGCTCACCTGACACCAAATCAGCCCAGATGAAAAGTAAGCCTGGTTCACATGACATTGAACCAGCCTTAATTGGGGCGACAGATGGTCAGCATGACCATCCGTATGATTGGCGTAAGCCTTACGTTTGTATACCTGATGAACTATTTGTGTTTCGAAAACTGGATACAATAATATTTTGTAGATTAGACTTGTTTAGATGGCGCGAAATATCGTTGTTTGAGGATGCAATACACAAGGCTCGTTCAGGTGGGATAACATGCATGAGCTTATTGTAGGGGACGGTGGCAAAACCGGAGGACGTGGTGGGTCTTTGTCTAGCAAACGTTTTCCCTATAAAAAGCCACATGTGTCCAGTGATGGTGATGCGACGTGGCGTGTGTGACTCGCCACTAAATAAAGTCACTTACTTTATTCTATTGTCCTTTTGTTTGCTTTACGAATTGTAGGTTGCAGACACTTTAGCTAAGTTGATTACACATTTTGACTCTATGGAAGAATTTGGTGGGAGGTGTAAGAGACATGTTAAGTGTCATGTAGCTTTGAAATTCTTCTTTTATAAAATACTGATTTTTGTGACTAGAATTTGGTTTTGTTTGTTATTTATTTTATTTTATATATATATGTATAATCAATAAAAGAATGAAGTTTTTCAAGGGAACGTGTTGTGTGGGAGACAAACGATAGCATTGTTCCCCTACATGATCTGACTAACCGTGGAATTGGTTGATGAGGCATGACAAAGAACATACGATGATATAAATTCAATCAAGACAATATTTTCCTGTGTTGCTATTCAATGACCTACATTCCATTTGAATTTCGCAGGCTACATCTCACTCAGCAACTACTTGTTTCTTCAGCCGATCTGTACTGAGTCATTGGGTAGTTCGCTTCTTTCTAAATGTTCATTCATTGAATAAATTTTTCATAAGAATTACTTTCAAAATTATTTGTAATATCGTGCTTTTGTCCATTTAAAACGATCTTAAGCAGCACATCGTGAAAGTACCCACCTATTGAAAATTGAAAATAACTCAATGATGTAAACAATAATTCATTAATGAAGAAAATAATATTTCACATAGGATCAGTGTTAGTCACTTGAAGGCACATTTTGTAGAAATTAGTTCGGAAAGTAAAACCACCTTAAACAATTATTTATTCGTAGTTACATCTTTGATTGTGTACATTTCTATAAACTCTCACAAAACACTTTTTACTGAGACAGAAATAAAAACGATCAATGAGCTCACACGATCCACAAGACACGATGGTCCGGCAAATATGCAGATTTCCAAGTTTATTATTTTACTTGTCAAGCATTCAAATATTTCCCAAATCTTGTCAGAGGGAATACATAAGTGTCTGAACCACGTGCGGACCCTAATCGTGCTGTCCCTACCTAATGAGTGCAAGCATCACGAAAAATGTGAGGAAAATGCCTGCAAACGAGCATCAGTGTGTTAACGGTCATATATTTTATTCGAATAATCATACAAAAAGCCTAAGTTAACCAGAATATCTACTCAAGAAGATTTGTTTTTGCACTTAACGCATTTTGTGTTAATAGTCGACATGATGGCGTGATTTCCAACATGAACTATCTGACCGCTCGAACGAACGTATGTTGTGTTATAATCAGATAACTGTTTTTGCGGACTTTAATACGGGGCATTTACTAAACCGATTTGCTCATGTCTACAAAATGGAAAATTGTCGTATCGGAAAATTTGATGTCAGTGGGTCGCCCATTGGGCGAACGAAACTTGTGCAACATCAACAAATGAAAGCTCTGAAATTCCAAACTTCGATTTAAATAGTAGTTCCTGTTCTCCTTTAAAATTGAAAACCACTGTGTCAATCGTCACATCCATGAATGAAATAAGCAGATAAACCAATCTGCCGCTGAAGTTTGATCTTCCCGTCACCGTGAGAATACTGTCGATCCGCCGCGTACTGCGCATTGCTGTGAGCGAACCGGAATATTTCTTCATCTGGGACGTTAAGAAGCGTGGAACTGACATGCGCTTCGCATAAAAATTTACGGTTGGCATCGAGCGCAAAAGGCCAACAACAGCAACAACATTCAGTTGATGAGATCGAAATGCGCCCAAATGTGGATTAATTTCTCATTTTAATCACGTCGGATTTGTGTTTCATGTGGTGTTGACAACTGCATTTCAATTTATATGGTGCAATTCCTGGGAGGCGAAGATGTTTATTGTTTGGTCAAACTATGAATTCCAAAATTTCTATATTATAATTCCTATGAAGTTTATCATTTCTATCATATTCATTTGTTGGTATTACGATTTAAAATCAAAACGTCAAGAAAAAAGCTTTATTCGTTTGAATAAATTTTCAGTGAATCAAATTGATTTAACCACACAAATAACGAATACGAAAGAAATTTTAAAGAATAACGGGTATATTTGAGATCGCCAATCACATTCAAATCCAAAAAAGCTTCGGTTTTGTATACGGCGGCATCGAGGGTTGTGATGGCAGTTAACGAAATTTCAGGCTGCATGATTTTTCTGAATGCCGATGTTTAACATTTCATTCGTTTTTTTCTCTGAATGGCGCAGCAAATCCACCATTTTTCAAAATAATTGAAGTGCACATCATTTAAAGGAAATGTTCTGCGTTTACATAGTAACATGTTCGAAAGCTTAAAAAACGTAAAGGTTCCGTTAAACCTGAAACAAATGCGTGGAAAACTAAATTTTTAGCACGGGCTATTTGAAGGCCCGCTATAACTATGATTGCTTTTTTCAAGCGACGAAATTTGATTAATGCGATGTTGATGAAATCTTATTCAAACACGGATGTGCACTCGTACAGCACTTCTGTGCTGTGCGGCTAACATCGTGCAGAATTTATTGGCCACCGGTGGTAAGATGCATGCTGAAATACGCTGTAGTCAGACTTCCATTTCAACCTGACAATATATTAGCCCACGTGCAGTTTATTGCTGTGCGGCACATTGTCTGGTTCAGGCTAGTGCTTTCATACATACATACATACATACATACATATATTTGTGGCAGCTGCTTTGCATTTATGAATCATTTCATACACCCGTACTAAATTTTGATCGTTACCGATGTCATTTCGTTCTAGTCCCGAATTTAAGAGAGTCTACCATGTGATTTCATCGAGCAAATTGTGCGTAGGACAACAAAGAATGTCTATTTTCTGATAAAACTTCGTTTTCCATAAAAAGGGAAACGTTGTGTACAACGGAAATCGTACTCACAAAAAAGCATTTTTCGAAAAACACGAAGCAGTCCTTAAACGTTCAATGCCCAGTATTTGTTCCGATCTCATCGAGCGTGTTAAAAGTGTGGTAACAGTAAATGCATGATATCAGATGTGCTTAAATTTGGATTAGACTCATTTGTTACCCAAATGTTACCACGTTGCTGGACAACCTTCACATTAAAATACGTAGCATTATTTATATTTGAATATTGCAATATATTTTTCAATTATATGGTCTGTACAATGGTACGAGAACATATATGTATACGTGTGGTACTTGAATATTCGAATTATGCCTACCTGTTCTAATCCCAAAATAAGCTATCAGAATAAGCATCAGATCTCGAAGTATTTACAATTATTGCTCAATTAATTGATACAGACGTTATATAAAATTTACATGAATAAAGAGTCATTGGTGGTCCATCTTACAATTACCACATCCACAGCGGTTTGGGAATGATTCTGGGGTTGTTTAACCCCTGACCTGCTTGTCTATCATAGATTTATTCATAGATTATATGCAGGTAAAAAGCTATGCTTTACAAGACCCACAAAAATGTACATCGGGTCGGATGGTAAAAAATATCAGAATATTGTTAGATTATTGTCAAACATTGTCGACCATAAAAAACATACTTTTCCATGTGGATATCTAGTGATGTTTTGAAAACTTAAACAGTTCCAGATTGTACCACATGAGTAGGTAAACTGTTCCACAGTTGCACATTGCGTTCTTATATTCTGAATACAGTTTTAGGTTCTGTATTTTCAAAGATACCTAAGATAATAGTAACATGTTTGTCAATGCAACCAGAATCGAAACACAACTCCATATTTCTGAAGATAATTTGATTTACATGACATATAAAAATGTGTCTACCAAAAGACATACACTATAACACTTGATTGATCTTCATAGTATCAACCATGGTACTTATCAGAATGTTTATGTTTAGTGCATGTGGCCCATTATCTTGTTAATTCTCTGGTGAAGGCAATCTGAAAGTATCAACGACAACGGGCTTTTCGACAAAATAATATTAGACAGAAACTATTATTGCCTGTAGTCATGCTCAACACGCTGTTTAGCATCAAGAATGCTGGCCAGATCTGGAAAGAATTACTTTTTCCAGGTCACACTCATTATCTATGTTAACCCACGACAGCCTGGGCTTATCCTGATGAGGTGAATTACCCCGTCTAGTTAAACGGATCAATGTTAATATCACTAGAGTTCTAAGTTTCATAATTCCACACAGTTCCTTCCATTTTACTTAATCGAGTTTTTTTTATAGCAAAGTCAGGGGATATGACATTCAAAGAATTCACCTTTCGTTTGGAGTGAAATGCTATGTCTTTTATCCGAAGTATTATCAGTCATTCAATCAGTTGGCTGTTGAATGGCTTGCTTTTTATTCATGGGTTGTTTAGAATTTATTTCAGACTCTAACAAAGCATGCAAATCATGGTAACAACTCATTCGCGGATCCTATTCTTACTGTCCCTACCTGATGAGTGCAAACAGCACGAAACCGGTCATGGGGTGTTTAACATAAAAGCATGCAAATGAATATTTTGTTTCACGATTATGCGTTTAACCCCATTAAACTTGTGTTTGCACACATGTGATTGAACAGGTTGATCGTACCAGCCTTATCCAACAGTGGCATACAAACGCCCTTTGTTTACCATTCCTCCACTGTTTTAAGCGCATGCGGATCCTGAACTTAGTGTCAGTACCTGATGAGTGCAAACAGCACGAAACCGGTCGTGGGGTGTGTGACGGAAAAGCATACAAATGAATATTTTGATTGAGTTGTACGGAATTTATAGGCCGAATAACTCTATGTCGATCAACGCATTTTACGCTTTGCTGCCTAACTCTAACAGAAGAAAAAGACGATTTTCACGCTCAAGTCTTAGCTTCAGTTTGCTAAATAATACGTCATTTAACAAGGCTTCAAAGACTCGAGCATTTGTCCGAAACCTCTTATAAGAATCCGTGCTTTACAATTGTGTTTCGTTGTACAAACTCGTGACTTCCTTTGGACATAAAAACAATGTTTAAGGCCGCGCGTTTAACAGCATTTGTTAACTGGTTGATCGATCTTATTGGCTAGTGGCTCGAATGTTGAAGCTTTCATTTGTATTTCTCAGATATATTAGGACACTATGATGCAGGTCCATTTCAATAAATTAAAGATTCTAAAACTCAGAACCGGTCTATTAGATTGTCCGTTCGACACATTTTAATTACAGATACTTTAAAATTACATAAGATAATCCTTGTGTTTCAAGATTCAAGATTCGAGATAATCTAGGCAGTATCTTCCTGCTATTTGAAGCAGATCTATGTATATAGATTGAAAAACCGTTTCCATGGATCAACAATGTAGTAGATTTCATATGTGGAGTCAAACAAAATAATCTACCCTATATTACGCTCCGCATGTTCTATTTTCTTCTTGCGATGTTAATATGTTAAAAACTTCGATGCTGTTGCTTCCTAAAAAATCAATCTACGATTTGTCAGTCCAAATATCTTTATGGTTGAACGTGAAAAACGCCGAACATATCATTCAGCGTGAGGTTATAAATTGTTCTCGCTCACAATATAGTAAATAACGTTATTCGATCAATCTCTTTTGTGTGGTACCAACCAATTCACAACATGCAATGCTGATGCTCTCATACTATTTTTTTCATGTTTAAGACTAATTGACGCACGAATGGGACCTGTTAATGTTTGCGCAATTACAATTATTCATTTAGTTATTTATTAATTTACTTTTGTGTTTCAATACCTCCTGATTCAAGTTTAAGGTATCAACGATGACCAATGAAACTGTATTTTGCCAAGATATTAAATATTTATGCGAAACGTCATGCGTAACAATGTTTGTTTCCGTATTTATCCTTCAATGGTAGACGGATGAGGAAACGTTCGTTGGCTGCCGATTGAATCCACTTTGATTTCAGAAGTAACGGCGTGTTCCAACTCGGCGAATCATTTGCATAGAGAGTCGACACCGTGAGGTTTAATTCGACTTGGAATAGAATCATTAGACCAGGAATAGGTTCTGCCATGCAGGAAATGAGCCCATTGCCAAGTTCAAATTGTCGAGCAACCTGTGCGTAGTGAGTATAAACTGTCAAAACCACAATATAATGTGTTCAATCGTCACTAAATACAACAGACAAGAGGCCACTGAGCGACAATAAAAATTCCGCATTAAATTTCAAAGATACTTTTATTCGGTATTTGCTTGTTTACTTTGAAATACCCACCCGAAACTTTCGTTAATTAACCCAGCGTTAGAAAATCCATTCGAAATTAGAAAACTTATTCTGGTATAACGATTTGATAACACCTGCGTATTGACTGATCGTAAGTATTCAAATGGACTATAGGTGACATTACATGATTATTCAGTATTTCATTTTAATGACCTTATATTTCTATGCAAAGTTAATTGTGAAGGTAGGTTCTATTTGTGATCATAAATTCTTGAATGTTCAATTTGAATCTTGAAAATCTTGGCTGTTTCTTCTTAAATCCTATAAACTGTAGACATGTATACTTTTAAATTATTATATGGAAAAGTGTTTCATATAATTAAATAACAAAGCATCGAGTATCGATGAATACTTCAGTGTCATTTACCAAACACGCTTATTCCTAACAGTTGTTTCTTGATCTTTGTGTATGCATTTTTCAGAATGGCGTTCTATAGATATGATGCTGAACTTTTGTTGCTATACAATTTCCAGGATTATTAGATATTTTACATACTGCACGTTTACTCAAAGTGTAGTAGAAATATTTCAGAATAAGACAAATCAAAGAAAGAAATTAGAGATGATGCAACACAAATTTATTCATTCATTTTCCCAATTGTGGATGTGCCATGAACATTGACAACTGATGCTAAGAATATGCTTTTGGGTGCTTTGCAGAGTACAACCTAATAGGCTGAGGACCCCGAAATTCGAGTGCTTGTTAAATCAAAGCCGCAATTATACGAATTAGAGACGAATTATATGTGATCGTTTCGACCGAGACCATTTTACCTATTATTTTGTTCGGTCCAGTAGTGGTGATCAATGTGAAAAATATTCCTCAAGTAACCCAAGCTTCGGTCATGTGAAACCTTATTATGCACGAATAATACATGGGCCAACGATGTACAGCCTTACTCGATCTCAAATGAAGGAGGCTGAAACCAGTGCGTTTAAAGAGAGGCCAACTGCTTTTCAACCGAAAATATATAATCTATGAACGTGAATCTTGTAAGTATAAGTTAATTCCGTTTCCTCTAACCAATTCGAGTGGTTAAAAAAATTTGAAACTTAAACGAAGCGAGAAGTAAATTTTATTAAATATGTAAATTTTGTGTTGGGTAGCTATAATTTATTTTTTCTTCAATTCAACCTGATGTGAATGAGAATGACTATATAAATTTGGATTTTTCACACTAAATCCATTGTTTTCATAAGCGATTGAATATGTGAGTTTATAAGGTTCCATTATGCAAACATTTTTAAATCAAATTCAACAACCAATATTATTATCCGACGTGAACATACATTTGGACATATTTCTGTGACATTTTTATTCCCGGTTTTGTAGATGAGTGAATGCTCTGTCGGATTAAATCCAAAAAACACTTTACGCATGTGAGTTGGATTCAAGTTTATGATTGAAAAATATCACCGAAAATGATCATGCCAACATTTGGATTAACAAATTACAAACAAAACCTACAAAAAATCAGAATTTACATTGCATTCTATTCCATTAGATGAACCACAAGCGGGTTCCATGCTGTTTGCAATCAAAACAAGTTTCCTTCATCTAGATTGCAAATCTTCACCAGTGAATCGTTTTTTCGTTATTTTCAAAGTAAGATTTAATTGTGAGAAACTAGTCTAAAATATGAACATGTTGGATTCGTAAGACACTGATGGATAAGTTTTGAACGAGCGGGCAATTCTATCATGTACCAACGACAATGTAGATGGTAATAACATGATAATCGAAAACTATGCGAATTTGCATGAATTTGCGTGACACAAATTATAGGCTAATAAATAATGTCATTTAGTGTTTGAACGAAAAAATATATATAATGAGATTATTTTAAGTTCAGCAAATACTACTGTATTTTCGATCATTTAGGTGGACACTAATGTTCATAATCTATCGCACAATATTACCAATGAATACAAAGATCAGTTGTGTTTACGTAAACAAACGGATGATTATTTAAATACCGATTTCAGAATTTATTACATTTTCCTTTTCAATATTTGAAACTCACTCAGCATTTTCCCTTGTTCTATATGTCCTAAATAATCTAAAAATGGAACACCGATTGATAGTTTCACCACGTCAATAATTGGTTGATTGACTACAAACTTTGTACAATAACTCACATTCGCACGGCAGAGGCACGATTTGCCATGCCACCACATCAGTCTCCAATAGAAGCGACATCATGGTCTCGAAGTTGAGCTGATATTCAAAAGAGCCGTGAAATTGAGAAGGCAATTGATTCGATTTGAATTGAAGCTCGAGAAACGCATGGCCATCGACAGGTTTCGTGATGCCTGTCTCAACCTCCCTGCAGTACGGCTGTAACTTTCTAACGGTACGAAGCAGATGTGTGACCTGGTATATTCAAACAAATTGTTCCAGAAAACTTAATGCTAATTATTTAACAATATCAAATTTCATAAAAAGTTAAGATCAAAGTATTATGAACTTTTGGCACACGTCGAGCATCACGAAATCGCTATTCGTATTGTACCATTTTCAAAACATAAAACTAAGGTATATAAACATATTGATACATATATTTAATCCCAAGAATAAGAAATTTATAATAACATATGATTGTATTTGTTGAGTTAAAATACATCAAAATATCATGTTTCATTTCTAAGTGTAGGCTTTAACACAAAGATTAACAGATATTGTACTACTTGGACTCACCGAATCACAAGGGGACCCTGTCAGAGTTAACCAGAGCGAATCCAATTCCAGTTGCACGTGGTATACTGAGGGTTCAAGGAATTAACATGAAATATCATTGAGAAGCAAAATGTTCCTAAGCAGTGAAATATTTCGTGAGAAGAAAGCCGCGAATCATGATTTTAACCGAACTGATAATAGTTAATTCATGTATTCCTGAGTTAAAGTAACATAGGTTACACGTTCAATTATTTGACTTGATTTAAATATTAGAAGAACAAATTAAAAAAAAATTGGAGTAAATTCTCAATTAGTTATCATTTCTAATTGCAGCTTCACATTGATGCATGATTACTAAAATTTATTTTGACGTAATGGACTTTTCGATTAATTGGCGTGTTTTTGTGTTTTGAGGTTCATTGCGCAATGTAAACCTGAAAATTAAATATTAACTCACACGACAAGTGGATGTAAAAAGTGAGAGGCGAGATTTGGCTAAAAATGTTTTAATCATCTCCGATGCCATAGTTAACAATCGAATAGACGTCATTACAAATAATGCGATCTCGCAACTATTTAACTAACGTAATCATTCTGCCTTTATGTGAGTTGAGATTGACACTTTGACGGTTGGACAACTCATCCCTTCACATGAAGCTTTTGGAATTGTTAAACCACTGAATAATTTTTAATTAATTCAACAAAAAATTACAATAATCAGATCAAGTTATCATATATTTGAGTGTATTTGTATCTTCAGTGTTGTCCTCGACTCTGTCAGCCTGTTCATTTATCTATGCATTCACTCCCGTGTTGTCCCTGTTTGAGCAGATTATTTCTTCTGATCATCATTACCAATATAATGACATCAAACCTATAACAAAAATTTAATGATAATTAACCCAGTCAATTAAGAGAAACTCATAGATTTCATATGAGATCGAGATATCCACCCTAGGAATGAGTGATTAGGTATGCTTTGAAGTTATATGCGCAATAAAAGAAGTCGTGGAAATGGGTTTGAACATTAAACGCTCACCAATTAAATTAGGTTCCGCTAGTGGCATTGATTTATAAAGTATACATTAATGACAATTAATTTAGCTCGCTGTAGTTGACGAACGAGTGAAAAAATATTCATCAAAATCTATTTAAAAAAGATCGAATTCTCACATAAAGATTAGGTGAATGCCTTTAAATTATCCAGAGGTAAAGCAAGAACAAAAAAAGATTTTCCGTCTGTAAACTATGAAAAATATTCGATATCAATTAAATCAACGTTTGATTTAATTCGGCGTCGGTGTATTTTACAAACCTAGTTCGGTGATGTAAATATTGGATAAATCATGAGTAATGGATTAACAGTCACAGCAAAGGAAACGGCTGATACTCTCGCTCACTCTGTGTCATTAGTGAATACATGAATCTGCGTTTCCTAATTTTCGAAACGCAGATTCATTTTAATCCAATTTTCTTTCTCAATTCTCAATCACCCAATTATATTTGCTAGTCAATTAAACAAAATAATGCTTTTATGTTAATATAGAAAATTTCACCAGTTTTATTAAAGCTTAGTCTCATCAACATTTTGTTTAATTCATGTTTGTGTACATTTTGAAGCAAATTGCTGCGCACTGCCATGATAAATTGGAAAACATCATATTTTCGAGTTTTTAAAATTGTTCGTCACCATTTTGTTCAGCTTTCTTTTAGACAGCGCATACACGGTTGGGTTTACGTTCGCTGAACCTCATTGGAATTAGAAATGAGTAAAACATTTTATCGAGCACATGATGGTTATAGTTCATCTCGAAAATCATGTATTTTGGGCATTTATTTCCAGTGAAATGTGTATGGAACAATATAAGCCAATGTTCAATTGAGAGTAGATTACAATTATCTGACCATTTGATACGGAAATGTAACAGTATAATGAAATTATCGTCTTCGATGTCAGCTACAAAAGAACACAAATGAAACTCACCGCTCTCATGTAAAAATTCAAATTCAAAATTTTGTTGACATTCGCTACGTGGCCTATACAGATAATTGTGGAACAGTTTGGGATACAAAACCCAAGGTTCATCTAACCAGACACCGTCGAGATTCTTCGATTCCTTGGGACCTTTTAAATCGACTTGCATTCCATAGATCGCATTCCGGTTAACATATTTTCCTAAGCGATTTATCTTGATTTCAGCATGATTGAAGATCTCTAGGAGCGGTTGAATCTGGAAAAATCGAAGAAAGCATTTTGTTACTTTGAAATATGGATTATCCTCCACGAATGTTTTACCATTTATGATCAAACATAGTGACTGACTATTCGTGAAATCCCGCTGGTTAATTAGGAGATTTCCTTTGTATGTACGTGTGAAATGTAATAACATAAAATAAATGATGTCATGATAACACTGGGTGTGATTGTGAACATCCACTTTGGAACAACGCGATCCTATTCTTCGTCATCGACTGGTTATATTTTGAAAATCATGTGATCAAATGCCGAATCTCATCGCAGGATTCAATTCTGAACTCTCACTTATTCGTGATAACCGCATATCAATGCTCTCACGAAATTCAATTTCGAACAGTCGACAGAACCACAGCTTGAGCACATACTGCTGAACAGCGCTGCTCACAACACTGATCGAAAGACCCCGAAAACAAAACAAAGCGCATCGGTTTGCATGCATACAGTATGACAAAACGCAGTAAGTCCTGAGGCAAGATCTGTCAAGTTTTACGCATTTTTAGACAAAAGCATATGCAAAATTCGTCAAATCGCCGATCTCAAATTTGGTGTCGATCATTACAGGAGATTTTTTTCTCGGTGTTCATTACGCATATCAAGCATGCAAAGCTAGACCGTGACAATCTCGGAGGCAAATACTGCTGATAATGTGAATAAAACGAATTCAAATTGATAGGAATCAGGAATCCATCAAATTACTGAGATGATAATGAACGTCATTAATTTTCCTTTGATACCGGACTGAGACGTTACTACCAAAGAGCCAGTAATACACGATTCACACTCGAACTGGCCAAAATGTACCCAGATGGTGACGAAAACAGTTAAGTGTTCGACGGGAGCACTGACGTCTGAATTCCATGTGACAGAGGGAGTTCCGAGCAAAACCGTTTCACATCATAAGAAGCAAAAACATATATAAAGCACGGCAAGACTTTAAGCTTAACCAGCACCAATATGCCCAAGTCAAACGTCATGCTCATTTCAAGCAAGGCAAATAATTAAACGTGAAAATCTTTTCGGTATATGCAACCGAATTTGCTTAGATGTTATACAGACGACGTCGCTAACTCAGCTATCTTTTCACCAGAGTTCCCCGAATCAATTCAAATCGCGTTTGCTTGGGATAACTTTGCCAACGAATATGAGATGGGAAACACTCACTCACTCACTCAGTCCTCTCCGTTCCGGGTGGCACATGAGGCGAAGACAACCCCACGACGGTTATTCCAGTCTGCCGCTGCTTCCGTTGCTGTCTGCACCGTGAATCCTTGTGCATGTAGTACGCGTTCTAACGTTCTGCGCCAAGTTTTCTTGGGCCGTCCCCCTTTTCATTTACCTTGCGGAAGCCAGTGAATGGCCTGCCTTCGTATGTGAACTGGGATCCATCCTGCAAACATGACCTTACCATCTCCACCGTCGTCTTTCCATTTCGGCAGATATCACCTCCAGACCAGTTTTTCTCAAGATCTCTTCATTCAAAATGGTGTGGCAAAAAAATCCGTAGAATCCTTCTCAATCACTTAGATTAAACACGTTCAATCTGCGCCTAATGGCAACGGTCATCTTCCAGCATTCGATGCATACAGCAACACACTCAAAACGTTGCTTTTGAACAGTCTGATTTTCGTGTTAATGCTGAGAGCGGGGGATTTCCAAATGGTATTCAGCATGCAGAATGCTTGGTTTGCATTTCCGATTCTTCTCCTGACCTCAAATTCACAGAACCATTTACAGTCAGTTCGCTCCCTAGGTAGACTGTATCAGCAAACTCACTGAACGGTTCACCGTCCACGAACGCTGATGATTGCTTCAGAACATTCTTCCGCATTACCTCCGATTTGCCGGAGTTAATTTTTAAACCCACCGTCTTGCCAATCGCCGATCGCTCTTGTTCTGGGTGTCACTGCATGCCAAGAGGGCAACATCATCCGCATAGTCCAGGTCTTCTAGCGGTCCCACTGGGGTCCATGGTATGCCTGCTGCACTGCCATCGGTCACATGTCTCATAATCCAGTCTATTGTTATGGAGAAGTGTATCGGTGGGAGGTTACATCCTTGCCTTACTCTCTCATGAACCTCAAGCTTCTCAGTGAGCATTTTATTGTGAGCGACTTCGCATTCAAACTTTCCATAAGGGGCTTTTATGAGATTTACTATCTCTGATGGTATACCATAATGACGGAAAATGTCCCATAACACTGGTCGGTGAGCGCTATCGAATGCCTTCTGGAAGTCGATGTAGGCCACACATAGCTCTGCATTCCATTCATGTGTCTGATCTATTATCTGAAGAAGGACAAAGATTCGATCAATGCAAGATTTTCCTTTCCTGAACTCCGCTTGCTCTTGAGTGAAATGGATTCAACTGCATTGGAGACACGTCAGAGAATAATGCGGCAGAATACTTTGCTCGTGAATGATAGCAGTGTAATACCTCGCTAATTGCTGCAGTGGCTCGAGTCACCTTTCTTGGGAAGTTTGATTATAGTTTCCGAACGCCAGGCGCCCGGTATCGGCTCATTATCCCAGATGTTCTGGATTAGGTCTCGCAAATCTTTCGGCGTTTCTTAGGTATCCGTCCTTAGAAGTTCGGCATACACTCCATCTTCGCCTTGTGCCTTTCCATTTTTCAACCTCTGGATAGCAAATTGCACCTCTTGAAGGCTGATGGGGTCTGTGTTGAAGTCAAATTCTGTAGCTGACTCAGGTATATCGTCGTTAGTTTGAGGCGGTGGGCGGTTTAGAATGAGCTCACAATGTTCTTGCCAACTTTGTAAATCTTCTTTTGCATCAGTTCTCACATCTCCACCCTGGGTCCTCACTTGTTGATGGCTTGCCCGACTACTGTTGCAGAGCTTTCGACAAATCTGATATAACGTTCTCAAATAATTTATTCGGCACGCCTCTTCTGCTTGTTGTGCCAGGTTCTCCACAAACAGTCTTTTGTCCTTCCGCGAAGATTTTTTTAAACTCTTTATATTTTATTCTATACTCTTCAGTCATTGCATTCCTTTCATTAGACGGTTTCTTGCTCAGCATGAGTTTCTATACATCTTTACACTCTGATACGAGTTGCTAGGTTTTCGACGAGATCCACGAAGCTTAGCCCCTCTGTCTGTAGTCGAGGACTTTTTTCCGACGTCCTTCAGTGCGCGGTTGAAAATGTAAATCGTCATTGAATCCCTGGGACGGGCGCTGATTTGCTCTCTCAGGATGTTGCCACGAGCTTTCCTCATGGCATCATTGCTCAACTTATTCACACTCAACCGTGGGCTGCGCTGAATTCCGATATGTGCCCTTATCAGTTTTAAACAAATCTTTCCCACAACCAGGAAATGGTCGCTAGCAATATCGGCACCAACCATGACCCTCACATCTTGTAACGAGCGCCTCCATTTAACATTCATCATCATGTGATCAATTTGACTTTCTGTTCCGGAGAAGACCAGGTTATTTTGTGGATGTTTTTGTTGGGAAATTTAGTGCCTCCAACGACAAGATCGTTTTCTTCGCAAAAGTCAAATAGCATCTCTCCATTATCATTCTGTTAGACAACACCATGCACTCTCATGGTACGCTTCCATTTCGTATTTACAGTTCCGATTCTAGGGTTAAAGTCTTCTATTACCACCAGTTGGTCGTGCTTTGGCATTGCCCTAAAGACTGATTGCATGGCTTCGTGAAACATGTCTTTTTCCTCTTGGGCTGCATCTTCTGTTGGGGCGTATGCTACTACAACTGAGAGTTTGTAAATGTTTGAGTTTAGTCTGGCATATAGGAGTCGCTCATTTACACACTTCCATTGTATGATCGTACTGCTGGTCTTACTGCTTACAAGCAGAGCGACACTACCATGATGGAGGTTATCTTGCCTTTCTAAACAAAACATAGTGTCACCGCTATCTAGCTTTCGCTGTCCAGAGCCAGTCCGTCTCACCTCGGACATTCCAAGTATTCACAGATCATACCTGTTGAGCTCATGTATGGCCTGAGCCAGCTTACCAGCTCAAGAGAGCGTTCGAATGTTCCAGCAACCAAGTCATATCGTTCTTTTCGGCGCGAAAAGATTGACCATCGTGCTGGAAACGTCCTTTCGGCTTTTATATCCATCCGTCATGGGACCTTTTGTAAGGTTTGCGCCACTCCTGTAGCCATTGATAAGTAGAATTTTTGGATCTGTTTTCATCTTTTCTGTAGTAATGTAGGTTTTACGAAATAGTGTTGCTAGCCCTAAGCCCAAACCTTCTTCTTTCTCAGACGGGTTTGGGACCGTCCTTGGCGGAGTTATGAGATGGAAACTGTCTAACTTAATTTCTATTTGCTCCGAGTACAAAGTGATTCACACAATACTGATTATGCCGACGTGGTATTGGAGACAACGAAAGTCAAATGTTTGTGATCAAGCTACATGAAGAAGTAATATTATGCCATTTTCAGGGTCGTATATATTGGTCATTTATTGCCGAGACTACCGTTTCACACAATTCTGTTTAGTCCACGCATAAAATACCTTGTTCGCCAAAATTTCAAGGCCATGTAACATGGCGGGTTCTGTCCGATTCTAACTGATACTGCACAGAAACAGAGTACCTGAAAACTTTAGATTGTACAATCTGGAAGCTGATGTTGAGCTCAAATTGTAGCTTTCCAACTCAAGAAAACATCAGAGAATTTCACAATGACGCTAGCAAAAATACCTCAACTTGATTTAAAAAAGGCACTTGTGCGACGTTGATAGCGTCGGAACAAAAAATACAGTTTCTGACTCATAATTACATGCTTAAAGCTCACTCGAACTTTCTCTATCTATAAACGTTTCAGAAGATTGTTCAATGAATTAGCTGAACTGACCGCTGAGTTCATACTCTAAACCCATTCGATGGAGCTTTTATTCCTTGGTTAAAACGGGATATATGATTTCTTGATTAAACATGACATAGTGCATCCGAACTCGTGAGTAGTTTCCGGAACCTATCGTACGAGGAAAGATTAGGAAACTGACACGCGCACTTTTTATCAAAGAAGAATAAAGATCGATGTGATACTAACTTACAAAATAATAAATACCACACATTATCCTACTAAAAATCACATCATACACGCAGCAAATTAGAGACACTACAATTTACCCATTTTGGTATCAGATGTCATCGATATTTCATTTCTGTACGGGAGAGTTTCCTTTGAAATTCCCTAACCAAAACCATTGTTATAGCTCCTAGTGTCGAAATGTTCATTGGAAATTCGCACGCTTATTTGTTACTCAACTAAAGAATTGACTGATGGTAGGTATTCAACTGGATTATACGTGAAATCACATGGTTATTTAGTATCTCATTTTCATGAACGAATATTTGCTACGATTAAGTAATTGTGAAGCCATGTGCGTTTTCAACCATGAAATATTGAATTTCGAATACTACCAACGGGACCATTTAATTGAACGATGTCAGGCACATGAATGACTAATATTTCGTCTATTGTTTATTCGAAGATTCTTCGGTTTCTTAGGCCTTCGTAAATCGAACCGCATTCCATAGACCATATTGTGACTGCAGTTATTCGAGAGGATAAGGAAGCGTACCAATTGATGATCTTGTCGAAAATGGAACGCAACGCTAAGTTATTATACAAGATCATGAACGCGAAAGCGAAAGTCAAACCAGGTATTTTTTTCATCCAGAATGGTTAAAAACTCAATGAAACCGCAAATGCTCTAGCAATTTACTACCCTAGAATGTTCGTGCCAAAGGTTTTAGTTGAACGTTTTGAGTATTTATTCGCCACATTGTGAGATATTTCGATAAATCCAATGATTGTTGCAAGCCATTCGCTCAAATGAAATGTAAGAAAATCCCCAAGAGCGGATGGAATAACACCGTATGTGACCAGGTTCTGTCACCCTCAGCTTTGTGAACAGCTCTTCAGTCGGTCCCAAACATATTCCAATCAATTGCTAGCTCTCCAGCTAGTTTAAATATTCGTTGCTTAAGGAAGTTGTACCGAAAGATTCAAAATCCGGCGTGATAATACCCATCTTCAAAGGCGGTTGCCGATCTGACGCTGCAAATTATTGTCCCGCCACAATTTTACCTGTTAATGCTAAGGTCATAAAACGTATAGTCTCGAAAGGAATCGTTGCACACTTTGAACCGCGTAATTTGTTTTCGCCAGCACAGCATGGATTTCGATCTCACCGATCCTGTCTCACAAATCTTCTCATAGCATTAGACGACTGGAAGAAAGAGTCGGATAGAAGTTCTTGCATACACGTCCGTTAGCTGGACATTTCGAAAGCTTTTGACAGAGTCAATCATCATCTGCTTTTTCACAAACTGATGTGTTCAGGAATATGTGAATAACTTCTCTGATGGTTGTGTAACTATTTGTCATATCGAGACGCCAGAGTTAAAGTCAACGGAGTGCTATCACAAACGTTCAATACAACGAGTGGAGTCCACAAGGATTTGTGCTAGGCCCGCTTCTCTTTCTGTTATACATGAACGATTTACCTCCCCTCATATCTTATAAAATGGTCCTGTTCACGGATGATATGGAAATTTGGACGCTGATTAATTCTGCAGAGGATAGTGAGAAACTACAAACGGATTTGGACAGCGTGTCGAATTGGGCGGCCATGAAGGACATGTCCTTCAACATACAGAAGTGTAACATGTTTCATCTTGGCAAGAATTTTCCTTGGACATATCGATTGGGAACTGAAAACCTAGCATGGAGCTCGTTAGAAAAAGATCTTGTAGTGTGGATTAGTGGTAACATGATGAGCATAGTGCAATGCCAGAATATATATCGACGGGCCAACAGATTGTTAGGTATCGTTCGAAGAATATTTGTAAATTCTCCCTGGTAACGTTACCAAGGATAATAAATGTCTACCTTCGACCTACGATGGAGCAGGCGGACGAGGTCTGGGCTCCTTGGCTGCAAAAAGATATTGCTCTCTTCGATAAAATCTATCATAGAGCAACAAAGTTAGTAATAAGTCTTCGCAATGTTCCGTATACTGAAAGACTGCGACGTCTGGGTCTATGTGACTTCACCCAAAGGAGGATACGACGCGATATTATTCTGACCTATAGAATTGTCTCTACCGAAGGAAATCCACTAAAACACTTGCTTGATGTATGTGATGGAAAAGTAACACGCGGACATACCTTATCTTTTTACGTTCCAAGTTCCCGTATTGATTTTCGGCGGCATTTCTTCGCCAAAAAGCTATATTTCTTTGGAAATCCCTACCCCAACATGTTGTGGACTCTCCTTGCTTGGCGATTTTTAAAGCGAAATTGGACTTGCACTTGCAAACGAACATCAATCGTGAGCCTTACATTTGATATTCTTTAATGCTTTTATACTATTGTAATTTTCATGTTTTATTCATACCGTAATCCTGTGGTGTTGTAAAGTATTAACTTTTTTAACCATGAATCCTTCAATCTTGAATCTTGAATCTTGAATCTTGTCTACTTGTTTTCCGAAGCGATTTATCTTGATTTCAGACTTATTGTACATGTCATAGAGCGGTTTAATCTTCAAAAATTGGAAAATGCATTTTGTAAATTCACGAGTGTTATACCTTTCATGATCGAACATCGTGAGTGGCTAACCGTGGAATCCCGCTGTATAATTTGAGATTTCCTTTGAATGTACGTTTGAAGTTAATCACAAAGGGCCATACTAACTTGTATTGTGATTGAATCATCCGCGTTAATCCAACGTAATTTTATTACTCTCCATTGACTGGTTATATTTTGAACATAATTTGATCAAGTGCGTATAGTATCGCATGATTGAATTCACCTATTCGTGATCACCGCATTTTGTTGCGCTCACGAAATTTATCTACGAACTTTCGACAGATGCATAGCTTGTGACGTAACACCGAGCACCTCTGGTCACAACACTGACTAGACTATCCCTAATACGAAACAAGGCGCACCGGTGTGAAGGTTAACAAAATGCGGTAATTCCTAAGTAAAATTCTGTCACGTGTTACGCTTGATTGAAAAAAGAGTATGCAAAATACAGCAAATCGCTGACCTCTGATTTTGTAATGGATATATTTGTACCGGTGTTTATTTTGTCTATCAAGCAAGCGAAACTAGACCGACAGTGACATCTTTTGAGTCAAAAGCTACTGTTAACGGAATTGAAACGCATTTAAATGTAGTGTGAATGAGGAATGAATTGACTGACTGGGATTGTAAAGAACATCAGACTGCGAGGTTACCACCAATAGAGCATGAACTGCATGAGTTACACTCTAACAGTCCAAAATTTGCCAAGATGTTCATCTACAACCATGCTAGCACGCTTCTAGGTATGTAGCTACGGATTTTCAGAACGTTCTCACCTGGAAGGTTGCCCACCATCATGTTAGCCTACTTAATTTCAGCAATGGTTCATGCATCACATGCTTGAACTCTATCGTTAAAAACATTATTATATGTCCTGAATATATATGCAATCATGCAACGAAACCCGTAAGCGATTTCCGGAAACTAACTTACTTGGAACGGCTACATAACTGACACTCCTAACTTCCTTTCAAATAAATCATCGGATTGCTGTGATACTATCCAACAAAATATTCAATACCCCACATCATCCTATTATAGGTGTATTCAAATACTGTGAGTCACATCATACACGCAGCCACTAAGTGACACTATATTTTACCCATTTCGGTATCAGCTTTCGCTGATATTTCATTTCTGTACGTGTCTGTTTCATTTGAAATGCCCTTACGGAAACTATTGATACCGCTCCCAGCGCGGAAAGGTTCATTCGAAATGCGTACACTTATTAGTTGCTTAACCCAAGAATTGACTCATGGTAAGTATTCAACTGAAATATACGAGGAATTAAATGCTTATTTAGTATCACATTTTCATGAAAGAATATTTACTGTGATAAGGTAATTGTGAGGCAATGTAATTTTGTGAAAATAACTTATTTACTATTGAATCTTGAAATAATGCTAACGGAACCATTCACATCTATTGAACAATGTCAGGCATATAAATCACTAATATTTCGTTTATTGTTTATTTGTTTCAATTCTTTAATCGCCTAGCGGGTTATTCTTTATAGATGCTGAATCAAACATCATATTATTCCCTAAAAATTGATCACAGTGACGTCAATTCAAAACTGCAATGGTATTTGAAGGGAATTACAAAGGTCTACTTAAATAATTGAATTTTGAAAGATCTAAATTAATGCTAACAAACAAATGGTATAATAAACAATGTTCATATAAATACTCACTGGTGATAAAAGATGAATCGCATTTGCTTGCGTTAGAGATTTTCTAACATTTCGTATAATATTGTTGATACACAAGTGTGACACGTATTGAAATTCTGTGAAAGTGAGAATGAATATCAATTTGAGTTATTTATTCGAAACAGTAAGGCCTTAATAAAAACTACTCGTCATGAACAACAAGTATGTAATCGAATATTCCACATTGATTAACACTTCCATTTAGCAAGCAAATAGTATGTGCTTTATTTAAACGTATGAGGCGTAATTACATGATGTACACAAATAATCGACGGTTTATTGCCATGAAAAATTGAACTTATATGAAGACGTTTTGCATGTTACCAATGATGATATTTGAATTAATTATTTGATAAGATTAGTATTTTAAAATCGCTTTTTTTTAAATTCTGTACTTTATTATTCGGTAATTTTTTAAGGCGGGAAAGATTCACGTCAACGTTGAAAGCTTTATCAGATGCTCCAATAATAATGGAACAGTAGTTGAAATCATGTAAAATATATAGAAAGATATGAACAATGATCCGTTAAATCACTATTTGGCAGCAAGTATAATAGTTCGAATTTTACTAGGGCATATATATAATGAAATTTGTGAGTTTTTGTTTTATTGTCCGAATGTAAATGTAAACTCACGATATTCTCCTACTTTTTCCTTATCTGGAATAAACACCTCATTTTATGTTGCATTAATGTACAAATTTTAAACGAGATCTAACAATTGCTATAAGATTTCACTCACTATAAGATAATTTCATATCGTCAGGAGTGATGGACAGCACATTGTATTCAGGATTTCCCATCTCGACTTTGACGCGAAAATCAATTGCGTGTTTTGAGATTGTCGGGCCAGATCTCCCAATTGAAAGACTAATTTTAGCAACAAAATGCAAAACACGCTCTTCTCGGTCATACGTGTATCGGTTTAAATTCAACTGATTAACATTTGTCATATTCATCTGGAACAAAACGTGTAAATTTTCTCATAATCCTTCAAGATGTTAATCTTCAACTCCACATTTAGATCAAAATGGACCATTTGTGCTTATGTAAACACAAATGTTAACTATGGAGCTTGAATTAGGATTAACAGAAAACGACTTACTGTATGTAACCGTCTTTCAAGCAAATCCTTCGTTGAACCGAAATTCATAGCCTGCTGGATTTCTTCATTCAAGTCGACATTTGCGTACATCAATACTTGTGTGAAACAAGAAGTATACATTAATTCCAGAGGATTTGTTATTAGATCATTTCTATCGATGTTATTACATGATAATTACCAATCGAATACACAGTCTTTCTGCAAATTACGAGAAAATTCCTCTGAAAGTTTCCGCAATATCCTTCGAAACGAACCAGATAGAGACAGTTCGTAACATATTTTTTAGGACATAAAGTTTGAATTCGCCTTGCAGATTATAAGATCATATAGTTACACAAATTGTCATCCATCGCTAATAAACTAATAATCTAAATATTCTTAGGCTGAGTTTTTGATTTTTAATTCACGGTGACATACGCAGAATCTGAACAATCTCCGTTAATGCATCGTTATACGGACTTCACCAAAAGCTTGAGTTTGTTGTTGTTTTCGTTAAATCTCGCGTATACGAGAGGTTAACTTGGATAAATAAATAAAGACAACAGTAATCATCATTGACAGGATACATGAATGACATTGATGCAAATTATTTACTTACGATTCACTGCACGATCGGTGGAATAGTGTAAACGTGAATTTCATCAATAAGAGCAAATACGTTAATGCCATACATCGCGGAATAATCGAATAATAATTAATTCCCAAGCTATTACTAGAACTTGATATCCGTTATAATTAACCTAGCAATTTATTCGTAACAGCACAAAGCTTGATTTCGCCATAGACGGAACGAAGCGGATTTAGAATTGAATGTGACTGAGAATCTCAGAGTTTTCAATTAAAGATTACCAATTTCTCTCATATTTGTGATTAATATTCAGAAATATGTTATTAAATTAATTTTGTTCGCTGAAAAAACGTTTAAACGAATAAAGCTTTTTTCTTCGTCATTCTCTTTTCTATTGAATTCAGGTGTATTTAATTTGGAATGCCATATTTCTCTGCGATTACCGCACCGCAGAGAATACTCACGTGTTTTTAAAGTATGAAACCGATTTAGCAGAGAGCCATAAATTAGATAGATCACAAATGTCCCTATCCACAATTACGCATCGCATCATAAGTGAACGGTCAATAGAAAATGCTTAACACATATTAAAGCAAATGTACAAAGTTTTCATACAGATAAATTCCTTATTTTACCTCACAATTGATTAGTTAATTTGGAATAATTTATTTTTTCATAGTTTGTACATGAACAGTATAGTATATAAGTATTTACGTTGTGCTCTGTAGACCAACATTAGGATCTAATTTAGCATTTGTTTCTTCGTGGATAGCAGTCAACGTCCGTTGGTGTCTTGCATGGGCTGTCAGATTAACATTGCTTAGCATTATAGCATTCATTAGCTGTAGCGACCAAATCGTCACTGGGGAATAGTTTCTGTCACGGAAACTAGTTGCCTGTTACAAGCCACGAGAATCTTCTACCGGGAGTGAGGAGCGTTTACGAATCGATCCCAAATCAGAACAATACGTCAATTTACGCTGTACTTAATTGACAGAGAAGATTAAAAAGCAAAATATAACAAACCTCAACGGTAATCGAATACAGGTTTCAATGCAAACCCAACGCGTACAATAAACGGAAGTCAAACAGCTCAGTTGAGAGCACAAAAAATTACCGTTTTCCAATAACGGTAAACACGGGTAACGGACAAATCAAAATGTGCGGAAGCTTAAGTGCAGTTAAACAAAGGAACAATGTTCGATGAAGAGAACTCTCACAGATTTAACATTTAGTTTAAATGTTATTTTTAATTTAAAGAACAAACAAAAAATATCACTGAAAAATTATGACACAAAAAACTTGATAAGGAACACGGGTGTAGGGTGGGAAACAAATTTCTCTAGTTCGTTTGATCTTGCTATACCGAAAGAGGAATTTTCAAGACATAAACGCGGATTCATACGCCGCCCACCAAAATTCCTCCAAATCTGAAAAGCAAGTAGAGACACAAACACTGAACTGCGGGGCTCTACTCTACCTGGCTACCCGACCCGTGTACCTGCGCGACCCATGACAGCGACTCGACGATCAAATGTTTGGTGGTATTTCTCTAGTTTGCAGACCCGGAGACCCGCCTTCCACCCAAAACATTTGCCTTCAGTGTAATTAACGTTTGTTTTCGTATGCAACCGGCAGACTGAATGCTTGTTGGTATTTCCGGGGTCAGCAGATCCGAAAACCCCCCTCCCACCTTAAGCACTAGCCCCCGGGCCCGACACCCAGGTACAGTAGAATGAAGCAAGTGACTTTATTTAGTGGCGAGTCACACACGCCAAGTCGCATCACCATCACTGGTCACCTGTGGCTTTTCATAGGGAAAATGTTTGCTAGACAAAGATCCACCACGTCCTCCGGTTCTGCCAGCGCCCTACGATAAGCTCATGCATGATATCCTACCCGAACGAGCCTCATGTATTGCATCCTTCAACAGCGACATTTTGCGACATCTAAACAAGTCTAAATTATAAAATATTGTATCCGGGTTTCCAAACATATATGGTTCATCAGGTATACAACCGAAAGGTTTACGCCAATCATACGGATTGTCAGGCTGACCATACGTCGCCCCAATTGAAGCTGATTCAGTGTCATGTGAACCAGGCCTACTTTTCATTTGGGCTGATTTGGTGTCAGGTGAGCCAGGCGTGTTCTCCATCTGATCCGAATTATTGCCGAGAAATTCTGTCACAAAATCCGACTGAGCTAATTTAATATCAGGTAACTCAGCTTCCTGATCACCATCGACAACACAAAGGTCAATATCCTTCAACATTACACCAATAGAAACAATTTTTCGACAATTGACGAGGCTAACAGGCCTTGCTATTGTATGCGGTTGCCCAGAGAGGCCGTTCAGGATTGATATCGCCCGCTCATACGCATGTTCAAGTGGCAGCATGACACACTCTCCAATAGCTTCTTTTGCTATACCTCGGCAAAAATTTAGCAAACATGGGAACCTCTGTCCGTCATCACGAGTTCTAGACTCCACCTAGGTTTCGAACTGACGACAAAATTTCCCGTAAGTGCTAGCTGAACCATCAAAAGATATCAATTCTATCTTCGAAAGTTCAGATCTTAGTAAACTGCCGGGCGTTTCATTACTAAGCTAATCTTCTGCCTCCGAACGAGGGAAGTTAGCTACTTCGGCGTTTTTAGGCCCACAATGCGCAAGATAACTTGCAATCTTTTGATTGGTATCAATAGCTTGCAACTGTGAATCTGCTTTATCGGTTGCAGAAGCAGCAATCTCAGCCATTTCAACCTCGTATAACGCATCAAGCAATTTTTCTTTGTGCTGCATTTCGAGAGCTTCACGTTCCTGCGACAGTTTTAGTCGTTCCAAACGCATCTTAGACTTACGAACAAGGATGTTTGATTCTATCTTTGAACCCCTTAGGCTACCTCGAGAGCCCTCAACAGAACAATGAATGCGCTTACCAGCGGTGTGTTCCGTTCCATTATCGAACAATTGTTGGAAGGATTTGATTTTTTCCCACAAAACTGCGGGTAACAGGCATATTGACGTCAGCGAATTCAACGTTGATTACTGTAGCGTTCACAAATTTGACGTGGAGTACTGTATTTTCTCCAATTGTGACAAATGTGGTCCAAATCGAATTCCAACGTTGAGTACTGTCTTCTCTCCAATTGAGACAAATACGGTCCAAATCGAATTCCAACGTTAAGTACTGTATTTTCTCCAATTGAGACAAATACGGTCCAAATCGAATTCCAACGTTGAGTACTGTATTTTCTCCAATTAAGACAAATACGGTCCAAATCGAATTCCAACGTTGAGTACTGTATTTTCTCCAATTCAGACAAATACGGTCCAAATCGAATTCTAACGTTGAGTACTGTAGCGACCAAATCGTGACTGGGGAATAGTTTCTGTCACGGAAACTAGTTGCCTGTTACAAGCCACGAGAATCTTCTACCGGGAGTGACGAGCGTTTACGAATCGATCCCAAATCAGAACAATACGTCAATTTACGCTGTACTATATTGACAGAGACGATTAAAAAGCAAAATATAACAAACCTCGACTGTAATCGAATACAGGTTTCAATGCAAACCCAACGCGTCCAATAAACGGAAGTCAAACAGCTCAGTTGAGAGCACAAAAAATTACCGTTTTCCAATAACGGTAAACACGGGTAACGGACAAATCAAAATGTGCGGAAGCCAAAGTGCAGTTAAACAAAGGAACAATGTTCGAGAAAGGAAACTCTCACAGATTTAACATTTAGTTTAAATGTTATTTTTAATTTAAAGAACAAACAAAAAATATCACTGAAAAATTATGACACAAAAAACTTGATAAGGAACACGGGTGTAGGGTGGGAAACAAATTTCTCTAGTTCGTTTGATCTTGCTGGACCGAAAGAGGAATTTTCAAGACATCAACTCATTTCATACAGTAGCACTTGCTGTGCACCACAAACGGTGTCTTAACTTTACGTTTTCAGTTCAAGATGTCAGCAATTTGAAAAACAAATTATCAATTTTCGTGTCTATCGAGAGGTTATTGGCAATTGTTGAGGCAAATCATGTGCAATGATGTACTGCTTCGAGATGATAGTTTTTACTAATGGTGCGTCAATCCGATTAAAAGCGTTGGCCAATACTTCATCGTTGTACATGTTGATTGTCAACACGATTTGTTTTAAAGCCCGATAACAGGAGAAACTTGGACAAACAGCATCTCACGGATCTGCATATTCCCAACCTTGGTTTATGATGTTCATCGATTTCGGTTGAATAGCTTGGGTAGGCTCATATTCGTCCATTGTCATAAAAGCGGTGAAGAAAAAAACATTTTATAACACCGTGTCAGCGAAACATAACCTTGTTCTGCAACACAGAGAATTTTGGTAAATTCTAAAGAGCAACGGTTGAAGTGGAATGAACTTGCCAAATTATAAAAGCAACGAATTAATTTTGGCCTATACGGTCTAGAATTTTGAAGACGGTTTTCTCTACTAACGTAGTCGAATGCCCTCGTCAAATATTTAAAAAAACTGCTTTTGAAGCCATAGTCATTTTAACATTTTGTTCCAAATTTGCTTCAATTTAGAATGTCATGTATACGATCGAAAGACACATTAGGAATCGTAATGAACAACATTATCTATTCTATCAGCAACATCATCAAAGCATCAGGAATCGTTTTGTGCACAAAATTCTGATTATTATCATCATTACTATTATTGTTATTGTTATTATTATTATTATTTTATTATTATCACTAATAATATTATTATGAAATCTCACCTTCAATATCTTTGATTATTAAACATATAAGAACGGTACGAATATCCCATGAGTTATAAATTCGTAAAATTATGATATCTGATATTCCCGATGATATCGAATATCCTTGTTTAAGCATATAATTATATAAAGTTCACAAACAATAGCATGGTTAGCTGTAAAATATTTGCCAGGAGTTGATATGAATGCAAATATGATTTCGTCTTTTTTCCTACATAAACAAAGGACATTCATTACAAACGACGCAATGACTCGAAAAAATTTTTTTTCCAACATGCGACAAAAACTCCTATGTTGATAGCCATTTCAAATTTCGAATATTTATGAACGGACACCAGTTTTCAAAACTTTATACGCAAGAATAAGACATCCTCGAAATTTCGTTTGTGAAACAGACCTCTTAAACCGTCGTATCTGGCGATCGACATATGGCACATTTTGAAAATCGTGGACGATCTTAAATACATGAAGATATAGAGATCGAGAGCTAAATGTGAACCAAGTTTAATAACTGGTCACATAGATTTAAGATTTCCGAATCGAATATTTTTTGCGGTGCTAATTTGTCCCGTTTACTAATGATTATTAAACGAGATTGTTATTATATATCATCATTGTAAGGTGAACATATCCTACAATATTCAGTTTCTATGTTTCAGTGAAGTTATCATTACGTGTGTTTCGTAACATGTGACTGAACATATTGGTCGGAGCATGAGTATCCTACATCGACATAAACGGTACTTGTTTGCCATTCCTACACTTTTTCGGAACTTTTTTGTGCCTATCGAGTTCCTATCGCTCTTTAGGATGAAATTGCATGCAAATGATGATCTTTAATTTCACTTTAAATGTGTGGTTGCATGTCAGTAAGCAATCATTATTCGATTTTGATTGATAGTGCATTCAACCACATGCTGGATGCAATATGTGTGTGAACTCGATGCTTCAAATACACGGTATTCAAATTATGCTTCAACTGTTAAACAATTTGTAATACATCAATTTATGAGCTGGAATTCACTTATTGCAGCATAAACCTTACTTTCGTAGAACGCATCTGAAATGATGGGATGTATTATAAATCCCCACTAAGAAACTATGTTTTGTTTTGGCTGGAAATGCTTACCGAAAATTGAAGTATCATCGTCTAATGCTAAAACAATGTAAACCGACGCGAATAACTAACGAAGCACTGGTAACACGACTGAATGCCGTATGAATAGTATTATGTGAAATTGAAAAAAATTCATTCAGGGATTTAATCCACCAAGCCAGTCAGTTATTCGATGATTGACTGTCTCAATTGCATGAAATGTGGCTCGCAATATAACGTTGTTGATGGAATGATTTGGCAAATTTTTGAAATTGAAGCAACGTCGAAGTTCGGCTACAGTCGTGCATTAGAATCAAGATTCAAGATATATGGTGAAGGAAGCAAGTAGCTGTGCAACACCTTAGAATAAACGTATTTGAGTTAACAAAATCGTACTTTCAATTTGTCTAGAAACGATTTCTGGCGCTAAACTGTTCAACAAGAACATACAGTGACATCGTCACAGTTACGACGATTTTTAATCAGGATAGTGGTATTTGAAGTTACAGATTGTGACTGCGGGTCGGGAGTTGTCTGAGTGGGTGATACGCCATAAGGAATTTTCTGTATATCAGTATTATGTCAGCTCTAGAGCGCCTGCCCTCGAGAGTGCACAAAACAGGTCTAATCAATCGCTGCTCAAAGGTAGATTATACAAACCAGTAAACATTTTAATTTTTCCAATTAAATTTGGTCGAATTTATTCGAATTAAGTCGGAAAATGCCACCGATAATATAAATTTCAGGTCAAATAATTAGGTAAAATCCAATGATTTGAATACTGCCTGTGCTCTAGTAGTGACAAATGTAATAGATAAAATGGTGTTGAAAGACACATATCTACATTTTGTTTGTGAATTGGTAGTTTAATCTTATTATATTAAATTGCTGTCAACCAAATGTGAAATAGTGAATTTTCCGAATTAAAGTTATTCGAAGTATTCTGTAGAAAGATCGCTTGTTAGTAATTAATGAAAACGAAAGTCATCTCGTTAATGTATTGGTAGATTAAACTCACTGAAATTCATCTGGCCATATGCATCTAAAATGGCATCTAAAATGGCATCTAAAATGTTATTCCACGTAAACAAATATATTACTATCGCAGATTACCTAAATAATTGTTTTAAAGAGCATACAGAATAAAACAAAAAATCGGCTATTAGATAGACATGCATAAATGTGCTCGATTGCATACAATCGGACACCCAAACCTCACAGCCGGTTTCGTGAAAATTACATATATAAGTTAGGGTTATTACGATAATATTGTCATATACGTATTCGATACATGTTTGAATAGCATATTATTTAGTGAGAAAATTACAGATACTAATAAATATTATTTAAAAAATTAGAAAACCTTAGAGATCATTCTATCCATTCATTATTTCTTTACAAATATACTTACCGAAAAGGATTACGACGACAATCGCGAAATTCATGTTGTTTTTTTGTGAACATCATAGATATGATTTCTAACAGGCTTATATATGTGAATGTATATCGATTAGCCAATTAAAATGCTCCACAATTCGTTAAACGTTTTCTTCTCCAATGCGAAGAAATTTGAGTGCAATCGGTTAGAGCAGGTTTTGGGTAACTTTTCGCGCCTTACACAGAAGCTTTGTCAGACCAATGGATAGAGTCAAGACAGGGAACAAGATTAACTATTAGTCCACACCCAGAACCGATTTGACCTTACTGCTAAACAGCCTATAATACTTTTCGGTTTGTCACATCTTGTAGGCATGACTAGGATCACTTTTCGATGTGCTTACTAGTGTGTATCCACATCAAACAAGTGAACAGTGTAGTGGTCAGTTGACACAGCGACCCACATGCGTAAATGTACATATTTAACGGGGATAATTTTCAACATAAACAAAAGTGAATCAACTAGTAGATATAAGGTGAATAACATCGATTTACCTTCGGATCAGTTTCGAGCGCAAGATTGCGGAGATTTCTGTCCCATCCACCTTATTGACCGACTTGTCAATTTTGACCGCCTCCGCATGTAGGCTTCGTTATACTGCTTAAGCACTCGTCTCAATTTTCCACATTGTCTAGATTGACGCTGCGGCTCGTATCTAAATCGTGCTTTTCGCAGCTTTTTACATTAAATGATAAATGTAATTCTACTAGTTCTTTTGTTAATAGTGCTAAACAATAATCTAATTAAACAAAGTTATACTTGAATGCCACTGTTGTATAGGGCTCTTTCAAAGAATCACGATGTTCAAACACAAAATCACAAAGTGATTCGTGGTGAAGCACTCACGGCGCTTATGGATGACCAAGGTGATGTGTTGCTCACATTCCCCGAAATTTCATTCCACTACCGATTTCTGGCTGTTCGCGCCTCGAGTGCTTGAACAAGAATCACTTTGTGATTCTGTGTTTGAACATCGTGGTTCTCTGTAAGAACCCTATGCAGCAGTGGCATTCAAGTATAACCTTGTTTAACATTTATCCGCTGTTTCAAGGCTCACTGAATGTAATCTTACTGTCTCCACCTGATGACGGTAAACTGCCAGAAACCGCTAGTGGAGTGTAATATCAGGGCATGTGAGCAACACAATATTCTAAATTAATTCAATAATCAGTTAGGCGGCAGTCGCAGACTGAACACATTTTATTGGAAAAAAGACTTAAACTTCTCATTAAGTACGAAGGATTAAAAACCTGATGATACCATTTCATGGGTAAAATCTACGTTAACTCAGTTACTTGAAAAACAGGCAGACGCACTACGCCAATGTATCGCCAGTGTTATCAATAAACAACAGTCAGATCGATGTAACCTTAAGCAAGATAAAGAACGAGCACTACTTAATCTGCGGAATGGAGAGGGAATATTGATCACTAGGTATGACAAAGACAAGGCCACATTGATGCTCGCAAAATGTGATTATATAAATAAGGTTAAATCACATCTCGCTGAAGGTCCTTTTGAAGATATCGACAGCAGGAGAACCACGTGGATTATGAATAATCGTATGCGGGTGATTTTGAGATAATTAGGCGGATTTAAGGAGGAACGTGGTAAAAAATTTATGGTTCGGGTTATACACTAAATCTTCACAGCAACCTATATTCAATGGCTCCCAGAGATACATAAGGTGAATGTCCCTGTGTGACCTATCGTGGATGACATTCGATCCCCAACACACGAATTCGTGAACAGGGATTTTTTCATTGAGAACTCTGTTGATTTCGTTGGTCGCTTGAGTTCAAAAACGGTCGATGAGGATGAGAGTATAGTTACTTTCGAAGAATTTGACTTGTTCACAATTTTAGACACAACGAGCCCCCAAGATTCTGCAAAAAAGCACTTAATTTAGATGCGACATTGACAGATCGTACAAATATGAGTGTACAGCAAATCGTCAAGCGTGTAGCCAGTTTTATAAAAATGAACCACTTCTTGTTTAATGGACAGATTTACAAAACGTAGGCTTTGCAATGGGTTCAAATATTTCCCAAGTGTAAGCGAATATGTAAATGGAGCATTTTGAAGAGTTTGCTCTGAAAAATGAAGCTTTTCGGCAACAGATATGGTGTGGTGAAGTCGATGATAAATTCGTCATCACGAAACGCGACAGATTGGAAGCATTCCATAGTTACCTTAACAACTTGGATCCCAAAATCCAAGTTACAAAGAAGATTGAGTCGACAGAAGGGACACTTTCATTCTCGGAATGTCTCGGGCCAAAGCAGAATGGAACAATAAGCACTACGGACTATCCTAAGCCAATCGACATATATGCGGTTTTGTGGCACTCATCAGCGCAGTTCCAAAAGTATTCAATATATCTGCGAAATCGCTGTTGGACATAGTTGAACGCTTCTGCCGCGATGAAACCGATAAAAATCGAGCCAGTGACAAATTTAGTCGTCTGCTTGCTGATCATGGTTACACTAAGAGCAAAAATAAAAAGCCGAACGAAACGGTTAAAATATTAAACACCCAAACGGAAAACGTTTTTTGTGCAACAGTTTCTAAGACTGAAGTTAAAAAAGCGTCAGCGTGGATAAGTAGAATATTGATTAATGCAGCTGTACGAGTAACATATAAAACAGGGAGAACGCTCCTCATTAACGGACTTCATGGATAAGAAATCTCCAGGCCGCGCGATGAATGGAGTATAGATATCAACAGCAAGGGTGGTTCGGGAGTATATATCGGGCAAACATTCAGAAAAATCACTACTTGGATAAATAAACACAAAAATCGTATCGGTAGGCATCCCCGCAATTCCAGTAAATAACAATCAATGATATGAAAATAAGAACTAGCTGAACATGTGCTGGAAACATTGTCACATCGATGACCATAATAACGTACAGTGGACTAAAGTGATCCGTTGCTGACTTCCCTAAAATTTACACTCCACAACCGGTTTCTGGCTGATGCCGCCATCAGGTAGATACAGTAAGATTGGTTTCACTAAGACTTGAAGCAGTGTATAGATGGTAAACAATGTCATACTTGAATGCCACAGTTGCATAAGGTTCGTACAACAAACCACAATGTTCAAACAAGAATCACATAGTGACTTGTGGTCAAGCACTGTTGGCGCCTATGGATGAGCAAAGTGATGTGTTGCTCACATCCACCGAAATTACACTCCACTTCTCCTTTCTTGTTCCTGAATATGATTCCCCAAACGGTCAAAAACATTCTCCACTACATTGCTAAGCAACTTAATCTGTTATGAAATATCGTGATGCCACTCTCTGCAAAACAATGTATAGTTCATTTTGAAAATTACTGTAACGTACAAACCGCATGTGAATATTTATTCACACAAACGTTAGTCTCATTGCGCAAAGATTAAAATTAAATTTTGTTGCAGTTAGCCGAGCGATAAAACCAAGTTTATTCGTTTGTGAGCCTCCAAATTTTGTAGACGTAATTGCAGGAAGTTGAGCCGAGATACATGTGAAGAGGTCAACAAAACACCGTTTGCCGTGAGTCATTTATAAATTCAATTTTAAAGGCTAAATGATAAAGCAGTTTCACGAAAGAGAACAGCAACATCGCCAAATCTTCATCTATTTCGAGTTATCCTTCATGGTCTCAAATGATTTTTGTTTTGAATTTTAAATGACTCAAGGCAATCGTTATATTATTGACCTCTTCAACTGTATATCGGTTCAACCTGCTGGAACAAGCTGTTTTCTTGCAACCACATCTACAAAATTTAGAGGCTCACGAACGAGTATGCATGGTCATATCGCTAGGGTAATTGTAACAAAATTTGATTTCAATTTTTTGCTATGTTTGAATTAATATTAACATCTGGTTGCGCGGGTATATTATTATGTATGACTCCACATACGAAATCTACTACATGTTGATCTAGGAAAACGGTTTTCAATCTATTTACATTGATCTGCTTCAAATGGCAGGAGGTTACTGCATAGATTAGCAACACAAGGATTATCATATGTAATTTTGAAGTATCTGTATATAAATGTTATCGAACGGACAATCTTATCGGCCAGTTCGGAGTTTTAGAATCCTTAAGGCTATGAAATGAAAATGGATAATAGTGTCTTGAAATATGTGAGAAATGCAAAGGAAAGCTTCAGCATTCGAGCCACTGGCGAACAATTTTGATACAACCAGTTTAGAAATGCTGATAAACGCGCGGCCTTAAACATTGTTTTTATGTCCGAAGAAAGTCTTGAATGAGACTGTTTGATAGGGTTCGTACAAAGAAACGCAATGTTGAAACACGGAATCCTTTAATGGGATGAAAATAAAGTATTTTTCTTCCCTATTTTGCTAACCTTATCCTCACTCTTGACGATTGGACTCGAGCAGTAAATGTTGAAGATAACATATATATGTGTTACCTCAATATTTTGATAGCATTCGTCCGCGTAAACCACAGAATTCTCTTGTAGAGGCTGGAAGGTTGTTTTATCACGGGGAGACTATTAGCCTGATCTCCCATGTTGCATCTTAAAGTGGTTCTCACAAGAAAACCAAATAAAAGTGTTCATGATTGACGAAAAAAAATTGCAAATTGAAATTTTGCCTTCATGTGTTCTCAACAACTCAATGACCAATTTTCGAAGATGGTGATCGTAGGGGTCACAAATTGATTGGAATATGTTTGGAACCGATCGCGTATTCATAATGCAAAGAAATTTGAGTGCAATCGGTTAGAGCAGTTTTAGGTAACAGTTCACATCTGACACAAACATTTTGTCAAACGAATGGTGAAAGTCAATATAGGGAACATAATTAAGTAGTAGTCAAACCCCCACCACTGATTTGAATTCACCGCCAAACATCATATAGTACGCCAACGGTTTGTCACGACTAGTAGGCATGACTAGGATCAGTGGTTGATTTGCTACAAGTGTGTATTCACATCAATCTAATACAAGTGAACTGTGTCAAGGTCAGTTGACACAGCTGCCCATGTACGTAAAAGTACATAGCTAACGGGGTGAAGTGTAAGATGTTTTAATATGAAAAAATTCAATTAACTAGCAGATTTATGGTGAATAACAAATATTTTCCAAAGTATTGTGGTGCTCACATCCCCATCCCTCACACACCACTACCGGTTTCAGGCTGTTTGCCATCGTCAGGTGGAGACAGTAAGATCAGGTTCAGTGAGCCTTATTTACATTAATATCAGAGCCGAGAGCCAGAACGTCGAGATTTCCGCCCTATCCACGTCGTTGACCTTGGCAATTTCGACCACCTCCGCATGTAGACGTTCGCTATACGGTTTAATACAGCGTCTAATTATTTCTAAGTTGTCTAGATCTACGCTGTGGCCCGTATCTAAAACGTCCTTCTCAAATACGCTAGAGATACCGTAGCTCGACAAACGTTTTTCCGTTTTAAGTTGAGGTTGTTTAACTCGGTTCAAATGGTGCCTAAATAAGCTCTTGTGATAACCATGATTTGCAAGTGGACGACCGAATCATTAATGAGCTTGTGTCTTTTCGGCATCATCGCTGCAAAAGCAGTCAAACTTGTAGAATAGCAATTTCGCTACGGATTGAATTACCATATTAGCATATGCAGATGCGTATCTCAAAATAGCATCTGCGTCGTTTGGCGTGTGATAAACCGACGTTCTTAACTTGCCGTTGTCTTTATCATCGAACCAGTACACGAATGGGAGTATCCCTTACGTATGCTCGGTTTCTATTGTAACATTGATATTCAAATCAAATTATACTTGAATGCCACTGTTACACAAGGTCCGTACAACGAAACGAATCTTACTCTTTCTATCTGATGACGGCAAAAAGCCAGAAACTGGTTGTGGTGTGTAAGTTCGGTGGATGTGAGCAACACATTACTTGGAAAATCGAACGAGATTTTGATAAAAGAATTTGTGTTACAAACCAGTGGTTCCAAAAGTTAGGAAAGGTGATTAGCCATTTCGTGTGTTTTGCATCCAAAGCCGTCTACAATGGGACTAAATGGACATTAACCTTATGTTTCTTCAAAAGTCCATACAACATGTCGGTCTGTGCTGATTTTTGATAGAGCATGAACAATAATGTTTGACCAAGGTTTTCCTAATTCCACAAATTATGCAGAAATCTAATTCGGATAACACATTTCGCAATTTGGACATAATACGGGAGGCTTTCTATCTATTTTGATCGCCAGGCTTTATTGTTCTCGTTGATTCTTTGTTTTCAGGAAAATTTTGATGCGTGTACGTTAGGCAACAGGGATTTGCGAGAATTGTCTGGAGTTTTGCCCACGAAGTTCCTTGGTATGATCCTTTTTTACTGGCATCTGAGGTTGTAGATGCGATGAATATACAATTTCGCTTACGTTTCGCCTGTTGGCAGAAACTCGATTGGCAGATGCAAACTCGAGGCACGTATGAGTCAGTAAGGTATTTGAGAGAATTCCAGACCGAACGTGTGTCCATAATCATCAAAATAAATTTTGCAATGAATTGGTTATAGCAAGTTTTTCTGTAACTCTTAATTTCTGAACTCAGAAGCTTCGTCACACAAGGGTGTCTGTACGACCGTGTCCAGATTGAAATTGCATTTTCTCGACCATCCAGGTCCTCTTAGTCGATTATGTTTGTCAAGCTGAGATAATAAATGACATCTACTAGACAAAAATACATCTGAAAACAGACAGTCTCCACAATGCTCTGACTGGAAAACAGACACCAAAGACGTGCATCTTCCTTGGGCAAACTTCATAGAAAATCTGTGTGATGAAATGAACATACATTCCAGATTTGTGCAAAAGATAACGAAAAAAACGAATCACCTTCACATTGAGAAGCCGCACGAGGAAGTGGATTAATATACGCTACGATGCATGGAGAAATTATGTCCAGAAACCGATGCCAGGTAATTGGAAAACATATCTTCTGTTGAGGAACAAGGTCACCTCTCTCATCACAGAGGGCAAGCAGTCTCATCAGGTGAGACTAATGAACATAATGGATCAGAACACAAAAGTCCAGTACCAGATTGTTAACACTACTTCAAAAATTAAGCCAGGAATCTCAGCACTACGCACAACTCATGGTAACTGCAGGTTACAATTGCAAAGTTTTTAGTCCGAGGGAATCAGTGCATCTTACGCCGCATTCAATCGGCTTTTCCGATGAAATATTAAATGAAATCTCAATAAACAATGAGTGTGTCGTGCTCAGATTTCTTTGTATGAATACCACAAAGTCACCAGGAGCAGATGGAATCATTCATATTATCCTCAAACGATGTGCATTCTCAATGTGTTGTCCACTCAGCACGTTATTCCAAATTTCGCTCGAAAATAGTATCTTTTCCGCGGAATGGAAATCTCGCATCATCACACCTATCTACAAGGGCGGGAACCGATCAGACGCTCCGAACTATAGATCAGTTACGTTGTTGCCAGTAATTTATAAAGTGCTAGAGAGTTTAGTGGCGGAAAAGATTACTCATCACATCGAAACAAATAGACTGCTTGCGACTTAAAAGCACGGTTTCAGGGAATATCAGTCTATCTAATCTCTTGCTCACGGTAAACGACTGGACTGAATGTTTGGACAATGGTTACTCCATCCTCACAAGCTTTTTAGACTTGTCAAAGGCTTTCGACCGCGTCACTCATAATATTATAATTCAGAAACTTGAATTGCACGGGATAACGGGAAAACTTCTCGCTTGGCTGGAAAACTATTTACGCGACAGGAGTGTCCAAGTCAGAGTTGACGGCGCTTTTTCGGAACCATTTAAAATTACGCGCGGAGTGCCCCAGGTTTCGGTCCTCAGCCCGGTTTTGTTATGGATCTACGCAAACGTCATTCCCGAGCGTGTTAAATGCAAGATTATGTTATTTGCAGACGATATAAACCTTTGGAGAAGCATACGTACAAACGATGACTGTGAAATTTTACAGAAGGATCTAAGCACATTGCACGATTGGTCTCTGAGAAACAAACTACTTATCAACTTCCAAATGTGCAAGGTGTTAAACATCGGAAAGACCCTGAACTACATTTCACTTTTGGGTCTCACCAACTCGTCTGGACAACTGAAGAGAAGAATTTGGGTGTTCGGACCAGTTTAACTCCAAAGACTTTACTGCAGTGGAAAGGAGTATATAAAAAGGTGTCATAAGTCTTGGCGTTAATAAAACGAATTTTCGGCAGATTCACAAATCCGTGGATGCCGCATATCACGAACACATATCTGAGACCGGCGAGGGAGTACGCTGTTCAGGCTTGCTCACTCTGGATTCAGCAAGACATCAATCTCCGCAGGCGTATTTACCACCACACCACAAAGCTTGTATCCGGCCTAGCTGCTAAACAATATGAAGAACGTTTGAGGAGTCTCAATCTTCTCGACTTTCGCTGTCGTCGACAAAGAGGTGACCTCATACTGATGTACAACATTATGCACGTTCCCAACCATCCCTTGTCCAAACTTTTCACACGCTCGCCACCCCGTGCCAGTCGGAAAGATGAAGTTACAATGATTATTCCTAATTTAAGACTGGACTGTCGAAGATATTATTAAGCTGTACGTGTAAGTTCGACATTGAACACCCTCCCCTCCACTGTTACACACTTAACCAACCTGGATATTTTTAAAGATAATTTGAACAAATACTTAAGAGAAAACCCAAATTTTGATACTATTTACACTACATTTGTTTCCCTGTTCTTCTTTCTTATTGTATATACCTCATAACTCCACCATATGGTTATTGTTAAGCTAAATGCTTTTTAGACCATTACAACTTTGAAACACTTTGAGCATCATGGTTCTCTGTACGAATCCTATGCAACAGTGGCATTCAAGTATAACATTGTTTACCATTTATCCACATTTTCAAGTCTTACTGAAACTAATCTTACTCTCTTCAGATGATGACGGTAAGACTAATGAACATAATGGATCAGAACACAAAAGTCCAGTACCAGATTGTTAACACTACTTCAAAAATTAAGCCAGGAATCTCAGAACTACGCACAACTCATGGTAACTGCAGGTTACAATTGCATGATGGACAATGGCGGACCATAGCCGTAGCCCGATGGAGATTGACTGCAGCTTTGCCATGGCCCCCATTTTGGACCATAGCTGAATCCCGTTGGAGATTTACAAATCGAAGATACTCGTCACCAAAGGCTTGGAGCGTGAGTGAGGGGTCCTGCTTTAATCGATTGTGGAGCCAGGTCCCTATATCTTCGAAACTGGAGACTGCATATAAACATTAGAGATTTAAATTGATCGCCGTTGGTGAACGACCAACCATTGGTTCAACCGTTGCGGATAATCTCTCGTTAGACACGGGGATTGATAAGCGGATTGGCAGAGCAGCTCTTATTTTGTCCCGATTGAACTTTCGTGTTTGAGGTAACCGCAAGCTGACTGTAAAGACAACGATGATGGTATACCGCGCGTGCGTACAAATGGCATCTATGTACGGCTGTGAAACCTGAACCACTCATGCAAGACATGAATGAAAGCTGAATGCTTTCTATCTACGAAGCATCCGTCGTATCTTGATTATATCGTGGATCGACAGAGTGACAAATGCTGAAGTGATTTCAAAAGCTGGTATACCGAGCATTTTCACCCTATTGCGACAGCGTCGCCTGCGGTGGCTTGGTCAGAATGGGAAACGGTCGTATCCCGAATGATCAACTCTATGGTGAGTTGCAATTAGGATGTCGACCATTGGGCAGACCGCACTTGTGGAACAAAAACGTTTACAAAAAGATATGAAAGATCTTGGCCCTAATCCAGCGAATTGAAAAGAACTTGCTTTTGACCGCTCACATTGGTGGCATTGTGTAAAGCGTCGTCTGCAATTTGGGGAGGAGCAGATACAGATTTGTCTGCGGAACGCAGATCACGCCGTCGCGTGCAAAAGACACCCTACAATCCCGTTTTGTTCATCGTTGTTAGCACTGTGAGAGAGATTGTTCTCACCGAATCAAACTGCCTAGTTATTCCAAAAGCTGTAAAACAGGAAAGGTTATGCGATTGTGATGTACAACAATATTTTGCAAAATGTTTCTAGAACTTAGCGTCTCCCTTTGACTTAATGCTCGATCGAGCGTGAAACCAGGGGTGTTTCCTGTTCTTACTGACGATGGATTAACAGTCTCTGCAAAGGATACAGCTGATGCTCTCGCTCAATTTTATGCTAAAGTATTTAGTCCATTAGCGAGTCAATTGACTGAAGAATTACCGCCATCAACAGTGACGCAACAGCTGACTGAGATCGAGATAAATCCAGTGATTATACAACGACATTTGTGTCGAATGAACCCTAAGAAATCCCCTGGAGCGGATGGAATCACTCCGACTATACTAAAATCATGCGAACAGCAGCTGTGTGAACCTTTGTGTGAATTGTTTACACATTCTCTAATTGAAGGAGTGGTGCCAACAGAGTGGAAGACAGGGGTAATTTCACCTATCTACAAAGGCGGTAGACGTTCAGATCCGGCAAACTACCGTCCTGTCACCCTACTTCCTGTGATATCCAAAGTTCTAGAGCGGATAGTGACAGAAAATATAGTTCATCACCTGGAATCACAAAATATGCTATCTGCAGCACAGCATGGTTTTCGTAAATCTCGCTCATGCTTGACAAATTTGTTGACGGTTTTAAATGACTGGACCCAAGCGGTTGACGAAGGAGCTAGCATCCACGCTTGTTATCTGGACATGTCTAAAGCTTTCGATCGAGTTGATCACTTTCGACTATTACAAAAGCTGAAGCAGATGGGTATCAGCGGACAGCTACTCATATGGCTTGAAAGTTACCTCAGTGGGCGTAAGGCGATCGTTCGAATCAACGGGGTACTATCACAGGCTATTGATGCCTCTAGTGGCGTACCGCAAGGTTCAGTCCTCGGGCCAGTACTTTTCTTGGCTTACATCAACGACTTACCGGAGACGCTCGCATGCAAGGTGATTCTTTTCGCTGATGACATTAAACTTTGGACCCGGATAAAAACCATTGCGGACTGTGTACAGCTGCAACGTGATCTAGATGCTCTACACGAATGGTCGGTACGGAATAATTTGCCATTCAATATCCAAAAATGCAAGGTGCTACAAATTGGTAAGCCATTCCAGTACCAGTATCACTTTGGGCAGACTTTTTTGAGCTGGACAGAATCGGAAAGGGATCTTGGAGTCTGGGTATGCGGCAGTCTGAAGAACAGCCTGCATTGTGAGATTATCTACAAGCGTGCTTCGAAGCTTCTAGGTATGCTGCGACGGATCTTCAAAACCTTCTCGCCTGGAACTTTGCCCACCATCATGAACGCCTATATAATTCCAACCATGGAACATGCATCACAAGCTTGGACTCCGTGGTTGAAAAAGGATATAATATTGCTTGACAAAATATACCATCGCGCAACCAAACTCGTAAGAGGTTTCCGTGAACTAGCGTACGAGGAACGATTGAAAAAACTGAGGCTCCCCACTCCCCTCCAAAGAAGCCTTCGAAGCGATGTGATACTGACATATAAAATATTGAATACCCCACATCATCCCTTAAAACATTTATTCGAATACCGTGATTCACGTCATACACGCAGCCACTCAGCGACACTGCAAATTCCCCACTCCCGTATCAGCTGTCGCCGATATTTTTATTGTGTACGTGTCTGTTTCCTTTGGAATTCCCTACCCGAAACTCTTGTCATCTCTCCCAGCATCGGAACGTTTATTCGAAATTTGGATACTTATTTGTTGCATAACGATTTGACGACACCTGCGTATTGATTCATGGTAACTATACAACTTGACTATACTTGACATTACATGTTTATTTTATACCTATTTCCTGAATGTATATTTACTATGATATGGTAATTGTGAAGCTATGTGCTTTTTGTGACCATAAATTCTTGAATCTTGAATCTTGAATCTTGATCGAAACAGATCACCTTGTAACTTGCGGTTATCGTTCTACTGAAATATAAATACTTTAATAAAAATTCATACTTTGTAATGCTCTGAATACAACGTGTTCGATGAAACAATTCACAGGTAATTTGTCACTCTATGTAAGACGTTCACAGAGTTTAATTTATTGTCAACATACTAAGTGAGCTTATGGATAAACAAGAAACAATTTTTTTAATGAACATTGATCCTGTATATAATATATATACTTGCTGGCAATTCAATCGCACACATTCGTAATTTATTTTCTGCTGCTACCATCGACGAGATGACCACGTCCGTGCTTCAGTGAAAATGAACTCAAACTAAATCGCACATGATCCATCATGAGTCACGCAGCTTAAAAACAAGCAGTTCACGAGGTCAACACGATTTCAACCGATATGATTCATTTCAATGTGGCGAACAAAAATTAGGCAAATCGATATTAGGTTTTGCAGCTCAGAGAATCAAAATTTACTGTAGCTTTACTTCACTAATTGAGCATGCATCGTTGTTCTTGTTTCCAATTCAGCATTAACGCGCATTGATTAAATCGTCATAGTTGGCAAATTATTGGAAAATGTTTCGTCCTGCGAGACACGCGAACTGTTTTACACTATTTTTTAAATGTACCGTATATAGTTGTGATCATGACGGATCACATAAAATCATTATTATCTTCACTGGAGTTAAAAATGTTGTCATTGATTGCTGAGTGATCAAAGAATTGTGGAAAACTTGTAACTCGTTCACAATTTATGCGAGTAAATATTTCACATAATGTTGACAATTATTTCTTATGATCCACAACTAGTTGACTACATTGATTCAATAGGATAAGGTAACGCAGCAATCGATCATACTTTCAAAATGGAACAAAACATAAGATACGATATAAAATCAGATAAGCACAAGCGAAACTAAAACCAGGTATATTCTTTATCGACCATGGTGATAAACATACTGCAGCTTCATCCTAATTTGCACTTACCTAAAGTTTGGTGACACTGAATCTATTTGAAGCAAGTTTCTTTGCGATATTGATCTAAATTAAAAAATGTGACTAATAATGTTTTCCTAATAGAACTATTATTTCGAGTTGGTGATGAGAGAATGACCCGCAGACATATCCTACATCCGCTACAATTGAAGTTCAAGTGTCGAATATATTCGACATTTCCAGCCGAGCTTGCAAACTTTAATGTAATTCCTACTTTACGTGTAGTGAAATCATAGTGCGTGGCGATCATTTGCGAAAAATTGAAAAGCAGATGGAGTCACTCCTTTGTATCCTCAACCGATGCGCATCCTCCTTGTGTGGTCCACTCAGCACGTTATTCCAAATTTCGCTCGAAAATAGTATCGTTCCCGCGGAATGGAAATCTGGCATCATAACACCAATCTACAAGGGCGGGAGTCGATCTGACGCTGCGAACTATAGACTAGTTACATTTGTGCCAGTAATTTCTAATGTGCTAGAGAGTTTAGTAGCGGAAAAGATCACCCATCACCTCGAAAACAATAGACTGCTTGCGACTGAACAGCACGGTTTCAGGAAACATCACTCATGTCTATCTAACCTCTTGCTCACCTTGAACGACTGGACTGAGTGTGTGGACAATGGTTACTCCATCCATGCATGCTTTTTAGACATGTCAAAGGCTTTCGACCGCGTCAATCATAGTATTTTAATCCAGAAACTTGAATTGCACGGGATAACTGGAAAACGTCTTGCTTGGCTAGAAAACTATTTACGAGACAGGAGTGCCCAAGTCAGAGTGGACGGCGCCTTATCGGAATCATTTAAAATTACGCGCGGAGTGCCCCAGGGTTCAGTCCTCGGGCCGATTTAGTTTTTGATCTACGCAAACGATATTACCGAGCGTGTTAAATGCAAGATTATGTTATTTGCAGACGATATAAAGCTTTGGAGAAACAAACGTACAAATGATGACTGTGAAACTATGCAGAAGGATTTAAACAGGATTGGTCTCTGAGAAACAAACTATCATTCAACTTCCAGATGTGCAAAGTGTTAAACATTGGAAAGACTGTTAATTACAACTATACTTTCGGATCCCACCAACTTGTCTGGATAACTGAAGAGAAGGATTTGGGAGTTTGGACCAGTTCAATTCTGAAGACTTCACTACAGTTCAAAGCGGCTTACAAAAAGGCGTCACAAGTATTGGCGAGACGAGTATTGAGACGAATTTTCGGCAGATTCTCCAATCAGTCGGTGCCCCGTATCATGAACAGCTATCCGAGACCAGCGATGGAGTAAGCTGTTCAGGCTTGGTCACCCTGTAATCAGAAAGATATCATCAATCTTCTGCAGCGTATTTACCACCGAACCACAAAGCTTGTATGGAACTAGCTGCTAAACCATATGAAGAACGTTTGAGTAGTCTGAATATTTTCGACTTTCACTGTCGTCGACTAAGATGTGACCTCATACTGATGTACAATATTATGCACGTCTCTAACCATCCATTGTCCAAACTTTTCACACGCTCGCCACCCCGTGCCAGTCGGAAAGATGAAGTTACAATGATTATTCCTAATTTAAGACTGGACTGTCGAAGATATTATTAAGCTGTACGTGTAAGTTCGACATTGAACACCCTCCCCTCCACTGTTACACACTTAACCAACCTGGATATTTTTAAAGATAATTTGAACAAATACTTAAGAGAAAACCCAAATTTTGATACTATTTACACTACATTTGTTTCCCTGTTCTTCTTTCTTATTGTATATACCTCATAACTCCACCATATGGTTATTGTTAAGCTAAATGCCCGTGTCAGTCGGAAACATGAACTTACAGTGCTTATTCCCACTTCAAGACTGAATTGTCGAAGATATCCGTATGCTGTACGTGTAAGTTTCACATGGAACACCCTCCCTTTCACTGTCACACACACAGGCAACCTGGAAATTTTTTAAGGTAATTTGGATAAATACTTGAGAGGCAACTCAAATTTTGATACGATTTACACTACATTTGTTTCCCTGTTCTTCTTTCTTTATTGTATATACCTCATAACTCCATCCAATGGTTATTGTTAAGCTAAATGTTTTTCAGACCGTTACAACATTAAATCACTTTGAATCACTTTGAACGTAAGCGGAATGCTCTCCATCTACGAAGCATCCTTGGTATATTGAAAATATCGTGGATAGACATAATGACAAATGCTGAAGTGCTTTCAGAAGCTGGTATACTAAGCGTGTTCACCCAAATAGAACAGCGCCGCCTGCTATCAGCATTGAGCAGCCAGTTGGAAAGAAATTGCTCTTGACCGTTCATAATCGAGGCATTGTGTAAAGCATCGTCTATAAGCTGGGGAGAAGCAGATACATCTATTGCCTGCCTAACATTGCAGCGCTGCAGGAGTGATTGTTTCTTCCGAATCAGACTGTTAAGTCATTCAAAAAGCAGTAGAAGATGAAAATTCCTTCGATTGTGATGTACATCCATGGTCGACATCGACCGAAGTAGGCAAACAACCAACCAGGTTAAGCATCTTTGGCAAATAAATAAATTGGCTGCCACGAGTTTGGAAACTTTAATTATGGTTACCAAAACATTGCACTAAATTGTAACAAAACTTGTGTAATAATGTTAGATGATTGAAAGTACAATGACATGACACCATCGATTCATACTGTTGCCTTGCGATCAAAAAAGTATCTTCCCATTCAGCCAAGAATGCACTCGATAATTCCTGCATCTTGCAGCTTGTCAATGCGTTTTGAAAGGTCTACACAATCGTACGACTCTGGCATGTCCAATGAACGTGAATACACACCTCCGCTATCATTAACTGCCGGAATCTAGTCGTTCAATATTTCTGTAATGTTACTCCGAAAACAACGATGCTTCCGAAATACACGTCACTCTCTGAACAACATATATTGTGTTTCGAGTTTATTTACGATTCTCTCGCACACGATCAGCTCAATGGAGTTTTAGATCACAGACAGAGGTATAACTGGGCAGTACTTATTTTACTCACACTAGTACAAACTTTGTAGATGCGAGTTATATTTCCTCTCTTCCAGTTAGTCTGAACAAAAGCCTCTTTCGAAAATGATTAAATATTATCACAGATTAGTTTGCACTATCGAACTACAAATTGTTTTAGAATTACTGGTATGATCCCGTCGCTTCACGGAGAACTGTTGTCATTCAACCTGCTTAGGCATTAGCGCGCCATTCAATAGTTGATAAAAATATTATCTATAGTGTATGACCTAAATCCTGTTAAAAATGTCGACGTTGGGGATGCCTTCTTTGGATTGAAAACTAATGAATAGGCATTTACGGGAGAGTTAGCAATTTCAATGATGGAATCAGTTAGTACCTCATCAGGATAGGCAACGTGTTTTAACTATCGCAGTGTTGGTAATGATTTTTATAATGCAGTTCAAAAGTTTCACATTCTTACTACCAAAAGAAGCTGGTGATTCCGTCTATCCTCCCAAATGATAAATGTCAATTGATTCTACGATTCGCCTAATTTTAATCAGATTGATCCAATTCTCGCGAAACTATGAATAATCCATGCTGAATTACTCGTTCACAAGTCATTTTCCAGTGCGACTGTATTTTGTGAAATGTGGTTATTTGCTCTGATGTTTTGGGAAATACGTAAATTTTAAATGAATTATGTTGCTGATATAATTTTTCTGTGTGTTGTAATAATGTCTACTGGCGTTGCATACTTAATTAATAAGCAAGGTGTGGTTGTCTCTTCGGCTCAGCTGAGGTTATACTGGACAACTTTCACGGCCGCGGCTTGCATGTATATCACCAAGTCTGAGATAGTCATTTGCTGCAATTTTTATCGACTGCATTTAAATCATGACAATATATGGTGATGTGATCGCTAAGACCGCGTAATCTGAAACGTATTATTTGTGGTGGATGAGATTATTTGTTTTAATTTGAGGCAAATTAAAGTAATACGTATTTAGTAATTGATAATTGCGCTGTTTTCGAAAGTAGTACATCGCTTTTGAGAGTTTTTGGTTCTGGGCATCCGATGGCGATTGTGAACGGTTAGCTAGAGTTGGGATGCAACTATCCCCTGGAACTGACTTCAACTTGCACCTTATGCTTTCTAACAGATAGCAAACAGTGTTTGTAACAACCGCGTATAATAAACTTTCAAGGTGATAACCAGCTACTCCCCAATCCGTTCTTATGCGACGTTTCCAACCACTGTAGTGTTCGGAATAGAAAACTCGCAATTCTCATGACAGGTTTGGACCACGTCTCAATTATTGCTACGAAGCCAGATAAATGTTGAATTCAGAGAAATTTCATTTCACCAAGTTGGCTAACCAGAAATTTCGTGTATATATATAATTGATTGTGGTTTTAGTATAAAATAATTGAGCAGAAAGATCGTCTTTTGTTCGACTCCACATTCATTATCCTGAACTTGTTTTTAACGACATCTTCCGAAGCGTATCAACATCTTCCTGATTAGCAAACAGTCTTTCTGCAGGTGAGTGCAACATTTTATTTATATGTATTCGGCGTATAACTATATGTAACAGCGAACAATTTGCGATATTTCATTTGCAAATGACAAAAGGTTGATTAGATCAATGTCTCAATCTCGCGGAACTATGCTAGTTCGGAAATTGTTTTGGGCAATGTACAGGCAATATATCTCTGCGTAGTATGGTTTGCTTGTTAAATATTTAGAATACATGAAGGGTTCAGTCCATTTTAACGGTTTCAGCTCAGAAGGCTTTGAAATTCGCTGATGCGTCAAACAAGGGTGCTTTTCCCTTTGCTCCCCGGCTGTTCGGCTTTTTCTTTCCTCTGCTTATGCAAACGCTTTCATGAAACGAGGACTGAGAGGCATTTACCTACACAATCGAAGTGAGGCAACTTTTCAGATCTTAACCTTGGGGGCCACACCAATTCCACGAATGGCTCTCCGTAACTGCTGTTTGCAACAATGCCAGCTTTTATTGGTCACTCCAAGAGCACCCTCCTCCAGTCACTAATGTACTGAGCAAGACTGAAGTCCTTGGTAAAGGGACTGTATTGCTCTTATATCACTGTTTGGAAACTGTCAGCCTCAATCGGTGCTCCTTTCCATCATGGTCCGTAAGGTGGACCATAGCCGAATCCCGATGAAGATTGACCGCAGCTTTGCCATGGCCCCATATTGGACCATAGCCGAATCCCGTTGGAGATTTACCAATCGAATATATTCGTCAACAACTGCTTGGAGCGTGAGTGAGGTGACAAGTTCCAGTCGATTAAGGAGCCGGGTCCTGATATCTGTGAAACTGGAAGACTGTCATATAAACAATAGAGATTGAAATTTATCGCCGTTAGTGAACGACCAACCATTGGTTCAACCGTTGCGGATAATCTCTCGTTAGACACGGGGATTGATAAGCGGATTGGCAGAGCAGCTCTTATTTTGTCCCGATTGAACTTTCGTGTTTGAGGTAACCGCAAGCTGACTGTAAAGACAACGATGATGGTATACCGCGCGTGCGTACAAATGGCATCTATGTACGGCTGTGAAACCTGAACCACTCATGCAAGACATGAATGAAAGCTGAATGCTTTCTATCTACGAAGCATCCGTCGTATCTTGATTATATCGTGGATCGACAGAGTGACAAATGCTGAAGTGATTTCAAAAGCTGGTATACCGAGCATTTTCACCCTATTGCGACAGCGTCGCCTGCGGTGGCTTGGTCAGAATGGGAAACGGTCGTATCCCGAATGATCAACTCTATGGTGAGTTGCAATTAGGATGTCGACCATTGGGCAGACCGCACTTGTGGAACAAAAACGTTTACAAAAAGATATGAAAGATCTTGGCCCTAATCCAGCGAATTGAAAAGAACTTGCTCTTGACCGCTCACATTGGTGGCATTGTGTAAAGCGTCGTCTGCAATTTGGGGAGGAGCAGATACAGATTTGTCTGCGGAACGCAGATCACGCCGTCGCGTGCAAAAGACACCCTACAATCCCGTTTTGTTCATCGTTGTTAGCACTGTGAGAGAGATTGTTCTCACCGAATCAAACTGCCTAGTTATTCCAAAAGCTGTAAAACAGGAAAGGTTATGCGATTGTGATGTACAACAATATTTTGCAAAATGTTTCAAGAACTTAGCGTCTCCCACTGCCTCAAACACGCTTTGATCGAAAAAGATCACCTTGTAACTTGCGGTTATCGTTCTACTAAAACATGAATACTTTGATAAACATTTATACTTTGTAATGCTCTGCATACAACGTGTTCGATGAAAAAATTCACAGGTAATTTTTCACTCTATGTAAGACTTTCACAGAGTTTAATTTATTGCCAACATAGTAAGTGAGCAAGAAACACTTTCTTTTTTATGAACATTGATCCTGTAAATAATATCTATACTTGCTGGCAATTCACTCGCACACATTCGTAATTTATTTTCTGGTGCTACCATCGATGAGATGACCTCGTCCGTGCTTCAGTGAAAATGAACTCAAACTAAATCGCACATGATCCAGCATGAGTCACGCAGCTTAAAAACAAGCAGTTCACGAGGTCAACACGATTTCAACCGATGTGATTCATTTCAATGTGGCGAACAAAATTTAGGCAAATCGATATTAGGTTTTGCAGTTCACAGAAACAAATTTTACTGTGGCTTTACTTCACTAATTGAGCATGCATCGTTGTTCTTGTTTCCAATTCAGCATTAACGCGCATTGATTAAATCGTCATAGTTGGCAAATTATTGGAAAATGTTTCGTCCTGCGAGACACGCGAACTGTTTTACACTATTTTTAAATGTACCGTATATAGTTGTGATCATGACGGATCACATAAAATCATTATTATCTTCACTGGAGTTAAAAATGTTGTCATTAATTGCTGAGTGATCACAGAATTGTGGAAAACTTGTAACTCGTTCACAATTTATGCGAGTAAATATTTCACATAATGTTGACAATTATTTCTTATGATCCACAACTAGTTGACTACATTGATTCAATAGGATAAGGTAACGCAGCAATCGATCATACTTTCAAAATGGAACAAAACATAAGATACGATATAAAATCAGATAAGCACAAGCGAAACTAAAACCAGGTATATTCTTTATCGACCATGGTGATAAACATACTGCAGCTTCATCCTAATTTGCACTTACCTAAAGTTTGGTGACACTGAATCTATTTGAAGCAAGTTTCTTTGCGATATTGATCTAAATTAAAAAATGTGACTAATAATGTTTTCCTAATAGAACTATTATTTCGAGTTGGTGATGAGAGAATGACCCGCAGACATATCCTACATCCGCTACAATTGAAGTTCAAGTGTCGAATATATTCGACATTTCCAGCCGAGCTTGCAAACTTTAATGTAATTCCTACTTTACGTGTAGTGAAATCATAGTGCGTGGCGATCATTTGCGAAAAATTGAAAAGCAGATGGAGTCACTCCTTTTTATCCTCAAACGATGCGCATCCTCCTTGTGTGGTCCACTCAGCACGTTATTCCAAATTTCGCTCGAAAATAGTATCGTTCCCGCGGAATGGAAATCTGGCATCATCACACCAATCTACAAGGGCGGGAGTCGATCTGACGCTGCGAACTATAGACTAGTTACATTTGTGCCAGTAATTTCTAATGTGCTAGAGAGTTTAGTAGCGGAAAAGATCACCCATTACCTCGAAAACAATAGACTGCTTGCGACTGAACAGCACGGTTTCAGGAAACATCACTCATGTCTATCTAACCTTTTGCTCACGGTAAACGACTGGACTGAATGTTTGGACAATGCTTACTCCATCCTCACAAGCTTTTTAGACTTGTCAAAGGCTTTCGACCGCGTCACTCATAATATTATAATTCAGAAACTTGAATTGCACGGGATAACGGGAAAACTTCTCGCTTGGCTGGAAAACTATTTACGCGACAGGAGTGTCCAAGTCAGAGTTGACGGCGCTTTTTCGGAACCATTTAAAATTACGCGCGGAGTGCCCCAGGTTTCGGTCCTCAGCCCGGTTTTGTTATGGATCTACGCAAACGTCATTCCCGAGCGTGTTAAATGCAAGATTATGTTATTTGCAGACGATATAAACCTTTGGAGAAGCATACGTACAAACGATGACTGTGAAATTTTACAGAAGGATCTAAGCACATTGCACGATTGGTCTCTGAGAAACAAACTACTTTTCAACTTCCAAATGTGCAAGGTGTTAAACATCGGAAAGACCCTGAACTACATTTCACTTTTGGGTCTCACCAACTCGTCTGGACAACTGAAGAGAAGAATTTGGGTGTTCGGACCAGTTCAACTCCAAAGACTTTACTGCAGTGGAAAGGAGTATATAAAAAGGTGTCATAAGTCTTGGCGTTAATAAAACGAATTTTCGGCAGATTCACAAATCCGTGGATGCCGCATATCACGAACACATATCTGAGACCGGCGAGGGAGTACGCTGTTCAGGCTTGCTCACTCTGGATTCAGCAAGACATCAATCTCCGCAGGCGTATTTACCACCACACCACAAAGCTTGTATCCGGCCTAGCTGCTAAACAATATGAAGAACGTTTGAGGAGTCTCAATCTTCTCGACTTTCGCTGTCGTCGACTAAGAGGTGACCTCATACTGATGTACAACATTATGCACGTTCCCAACCATCCCTTGTCCAAACTTTTCACACGCTCGCCACCCCGTGCCAGTCGGAAAGATGAAGTTACAATGATTATTCCTAATTTAAGACTGGACTGTCGAAGATATTATTAAGCTGTACGTGTAAGTTCGACATTGAACACCCTCCCCTCCACTGTTACACACTTAACCAACCTGGATATTTTTAAAGATAATTTGAACAAATACTTAAGAGAAAACCCAAATTTTGATACTATTTACACTACATTTGTTTCCCTGTTCTTCTTTCTTATTGTATATACCTCATAACTCCACCATATGGTTATTGTTAAGCTAAATGCTTTTTAGACCATTACAACTTTGAAACACTTTGAGCATCATGGTTCTCTGTACGAATCCTATGCAACAGTGGCATTCAAGTATAACATTGTTTACCATTTATCCACATTTTCAAGTCTTACTGAAACTAATCTTACTCTCTTCAGATGATGACGGTAAGACTAATGAACATAATGGATCAGAACACAAAAGTCCAGTACCAGATTGTTAACACTACTTCAAAAATTAAGCCAGGAATCTCAGAACTACGCACAACTCATGGTAACTGCAGGTTACAATTGCATGATGGACAATGGCGGACCATAGCCGTAGCCCGATGGAGATTGACTGCAGCTTTGCCATGGCCCCCATTTTGGACCATAGCTGAATCCCGTTGGAGATTTACAAATCGAAGATACTCGTCACCAAAGGCTTGGAGCGTGAGTGAGGGGTCCTGCTTTAATCGATTGTGGAGCCAGGTCCCTATATCTTCGAAACTGGAGACTGCATATAAACATTAGAGATTTAAATTGATCGCCGTTGGTGAACGACCAACCATTGGTTCAACCGTTGCGGATAATCTCTCGTTAGACACGGGGATTGATAAGCGGATTGGCAGAGCAGCTCTTATTTTGTCCCGATTGAACTTTCGTGTTTGAGGTAACCGCAAGCTGACTGTAAAGACAACGATGATGGTATACCGCGCGTGCGTACAAATGGCATCTATGTACGGCTGTGAAACCTGAACCACTCATGCAAGACATGAATGAAAGCTGAATGCTTTCTATCTACGAAGCATCCGTCGTATCTTGATTATATCGTGGATCGACAGAGTGACAAATGCTGAAGTGATTTCAAAAGCTGGTATACCGAGCATTTTCACCCTATTGCGACAGCGTCGCCTGCGGTGGCTTGGTCAGAATGGGAAACGGTCGTATCCCGAATGATCAACTCTATGGTGAGTTGCAATTAGGATGTCGACCATTGGGCAGACCGCACTTGTGGAACAAAAACGTTTACAAAAAGATATGAAAGATCTTGGCCCTAATCCAGCGAATTGAAAAGAACTTGCTCTTGACCGCTCACATTGGTGGCATTGTGTAAAGCGTCGTCTGCAATTTGGGGAGGAGCAGATACAGATTTGTCTGCGGAACGCAGATCACGCCGTCGCGTGCAAAAGACACCCTACAATCCCGTTTTGTTCATCGTTGTTAGCACTGTGAGAGAGATTGTTCTCACCGAATCAAACTGCCTAGTTATTCCAAAAGCTGTAAAACAGGAAAGGTTATGCGATTGTGATGTACAACAATATTTTGCAAAATGTTTCAAGAACTTAGCGTCTCCCACTGCCTCAAACACGCTTTGATCGAAAAAGATCACCTTGTAACTTGCGGTTATCGTTCTACTAAAACATGAATACTTTGATAAACATTTATACTTTGTAATGCTCTGCATACAACGTGTTCGATGAAAAAATTCACAGGTAATTTTTCACTCTATGTAAGACTTTCACAGAGTTTAATTTATTGCCAACATAGTAAGTGAGCAAGAAACACTTTCTTTTTTATGAACATTGATCCTGTAAATAATATCTATACTTGCTGGCAATTCACTCGCACACATTCGTAATTTATTTTCTGGTGCTACCATCGATGAGATGACCTCGTCCGTGCTTCAGTGAAAATGAACTCAAACTAAATCGCACATGATCCAGCATGAGTCACGCAGCTTAAAAACAAGCAGTTCACGAGGTCAACACGATTTCAACCGATGTGATTCATTTCAATGTGGCGAACAAAATTTAGGCAAATCGATATTAGGTTTTGCAGTTCACAGAAACAAATTTTACTGTGGCTTTACTTCACTAATTGAGCATGCATCGTTGTTCTTGTTTCCAATTCAGCATTAACGCGCATTGATTAAATCGTCATAGTTGGCAAATTATTGGAAAATGTTTCGTCCTGCGAGACACGCGAACTGTTTTACACTATTTTTAAATGTACCGTATATAGTTGTGATCATGACGGATCACATAAAATCATTATTATCTTCACTGGAGTTAAAAATGTTGTCATTAATTGCTGAGTGATCACAGAATTGTGGAAAACTTGTAACTCGTTCACAATTTATGCGAGTAAATATTTCACATAATGTTGACAATTATTTCTTATGATCCACAACTAGTTGACTACATTGATTCAATAGGATAAGGTAACGCAGCAATCGATCATACTTTCAAAATGAAACAAAACATAAGATACGATATAAAATCAGATAAGCACAAGCGAAACTAAAACCAGGTATATTCTTTATCGACCATGGTGATAAACATACTGCAGCTTCATCCTTATTTGCAGTTACCTAAAGTTTGGTGACACTGAATCTATTTGAAGCAAGTTTCTTTGCGATATTGATCTAAATTAAAAAATGTGACTAATAATGTTTTCCTAATAGAACTATTATTTCGAGTTGGTGATGAGAGAATGACCCGCAGACATATCCTACATCCGCTACAATTGAAGTTCAAGTGTCGAATATATTCGACATTTCCAGCCGAGCTTGCAAACTTTAATGTAATTCCTACTTTACGTGTAGTGAAATCATACTGCGTGGCGATCATTTGCGAAAAATTGAACCAACATATAAAAACAATTATCCTTCCAGATTGGTACACTTGACATATGTTGATTTTACGTTTTCCTTGGAAAAAGATCCCCAACCAAACATCACTGTCACCTACGTAAAATTATAAAAGCCAACTGAACGCGTAATAAAGAATGTATTGTCATCGAATAGATTGATCGACTACGAGAGCGTGGCTACTTTTATAAAATAGAGATCAATATTTCTAGAATTGTCTATACAAAATTCATCAATAATTTATCAATATTATATTTATAGTGATTATAAAAATTAATTAAAGTATGAACACATTAGTGAGTTGAAATGTTATGCGAAGATTAATATGGGGTTCCAAATTCCAGTGAATCAACGATTCAGACTGCGTCATTGGATAAGCACAGTTCGTCAAAAATATACACGTCATGTGCTATTTTCAGAATTATCGAATTATCGCATGCGGATCCTGATATTACTGTCCCTACATGATGCGTGCAAACAGCACGGACACTGTCGTATGTTGTGTGTGATGGGAATGCATGCAAATGATCCTTTTATTACTTCTTCGTTTTTGCATAACGTTCACTTCAAAAACAATTAGTCGAATCGATAGAAATGCGGCAGCATTTCGAGAAATTACAGGCGAATCATCTCAACATAATTTAAAGAAGAATTCTCGTTTAAATTAAGTTGGGTAATTTACGCTTTAAAAGTCTAAGCTGTTGCATAACTCATGATGAATCTTATCAGCCAAAGCTCACAACAAAAGGAGGTGTTAAACGGTTTCTGACATCAAATCGGCAAATTGTCCGTTAATCCCTGAACAATATTCCGTCTATGGAAGCGATAATCACAAGTATTTCAGAGCAGATAAAAGCACAGTCTCGAAATCAAACAAATTGTATCAATAAACATTGAAAACGATTAATAATATCGTGCAAAGCAATGCGTGATATTGAACCTATTCAAATACTCGAACCTTTGTATTCACAAAGGTACAGATCCACATACTTGACAAGTCCGTCTTGATGGTCACAACAGCATTCCGTCGGTGAAAATGAAGAGCACTTTACTCGTCCGTAGCGTATAACCGGTTTTTTCTGACTTGAGCTTATTCTGTTCAGGGGAATGGCATTACACCAAGAGAATTACTTTGGTTTGCCTTGTGAAAATGTCTACTGTTTATCTTTTTTCCATCTCCCAATTAGTTTGCTTATTTTGGTAGGTTCAGATAGTGTGATGTGACCTTTTCCATGTTGTTTTTGCACGCAAACTGATGTGTTGCAATTAGCTTTGTACTGACCAGTTCGCCATTAAACGAATCACAATGGGTTTGACCTGTAGCTTGAAGTTGGTACGACGTCGGGAACACTATCAACGCTTTCTATACATTTCTCTGAAAGTAAGTGCAGCTATTTCGCGAACCAGATGCGATGAGCAGTAGTTCAACTAATGCTGGTCCTGCGTGAGCTGTCATTGCGTTTCTATCTAGATGTGCCTTTGAATTCAGCTTGGTAAAATATAGAGTGAAATTAATGTAAACAGAATTTACGAAACTAATATCGAGTAGCACGAATACCAGTAAATTAACTTGCGAAAGTCAATAACTTTGAAGGTTAGCGTAAAGGAAGTAGTGGTAAGCATTTGAAATGCAGTTCATAAAGGTTATAAGAACATATTGTTATGAAATATGCAGAGTCATGTTGCATATAAACAAATGCATCTGTGCGGTGTGAGTGTAATTCTAATTTACGGACATATTGGGAAAGCAATTCAGGTACAAAAATAACTATCAGGCGACACCCACTGCGACAGCAGGTGGTGATTAGTCACAACGTGAAGGCAAAATTTCAATTTGCAATTTTTCGTCGATCATGAACAGTTTTATTTCGTTTTCTAGTCGAGAACTACTTTGAGAAACAACATGTTCAGTAGTTCAAATTAATCGAGAAACGTAGTCTACAATGTCATCCGTGAATATTTAGGAGGCGAAAAGTAAATATCTGTCCAAATTGGTGTTGAGGTTAAAAACCAGCTGAATAATTCATTGTAATAAATCCGATTATTCTCGAGTCAAAGTTTGTTGTTTAGCAGCAGTATTTCTAAACAATAACTTCGAATAATAATATTGAGAATAGTATTGCGTAATATTCGACCATTCACAATATTGTACAAATTGTTTTCACAGCGGAGCAGACACAACTAGCGGGCACCATTTAATGTAAACGAAACAGAAGAGTATTGCTTGTTCTATGGTCTACAACCACCACGCATTAGGAACAGTGTACATTTGACGAGGTTATTCCATGTTATTTTGGATTTTGTCAGGGTTAAGAATGTAGAAATTAGGACTTCTTCTTTGACCAGCAAACTGCACACTCAAGAAACATTCAAAAACATCGTTCACTTTCCCGTGTCTCTACGTCAAGTCCGTAAAAATACATCTCAATGTTGACACTCAGCTCTTTTCCTGTGAAAGTGTAATGAATCTGGAGTATGCTGATGATATTGCTTTACTGAATGAAGAACCATTCGTCCAACTGGCATTGGGTATGTTGCAATAGAGGCAGATATGTCTTGCCTAATGTTATTCAACGAGTGAGTGTAAAGTGCTTTTTCAGGACTTGCAAGATGAACTGACAATTTTAGCAATAAAAGAACACTTCGATAACCTTGGAAGTTGGGTGTTTTCCTGGGGCGGGATAGAGAAGGCTTTTATGGCCAGATAAGATTAGGCCACACTAGCATTAAGTTGACTTAAGTGTCCGTGCAAGAGATGCGACTGAAGAATGAGTCTAATGTAATGAATCTCTTTCATTTCTGTAAAGACATTATTGTTTCGGTAAGTATATATTTGCAACTCTGATGTCATTCGCCACGACTAAGGACTCAACTACACTCGACTTCAAACAGTGATTAGTCGACGTTTTTGTTTGCTGATTAGGAAACATCCTGCGCACGAAACCTCAGAGGAGACCAAGGTGCGAGAGAGGAAGTCTGTGTAAAGCTCGATACATTGGTAACGACGGCAATTGACCGACATCAATGGAAAGAAAGCATCATGTTTATTTCATACGACATCAATTTCTCTCTAATCAAAAAATAATCAATAAGGAAAGCAGAAGTAGGAAAATAAGAGTGTGAACATGGAAACATATTAGTAGATGTTGTTCAGATGTTTTCGGTGAAGTATTTCTTGTTTATATACTACTCATAATTACCGTGTTGCTGCCGATTTCAAATGAAAGGTCATTTAAAGACGTCACTGAACTCTAGTTTCGGTCTGATTATAGCGAATCAGCAAGGAATATCCATTACTGGATCCAGATTTTAACACAGATTGTCTTGATTGTAATACGATGCGTTGAACGCTAAGCCAATCCGTCAGTTATGCTAGGCTGGACTTATCCGGTATGAAACTCAGTTTATTCTTTGAATGGAATTTTTCGATACTCGTATGGCAAAAAGACTATGAGAAGACCATAAGAAGTTCTTCTCAATGCATAATCGCCCAACTGAAGTAAATGCCCATTAAGTTTATTCACTCCAGATTCGTAGTGTCTTTTATGAAGACCTCATTGAGAAGTGGTCATTTTGGATACCGTGCATTGTTACCGGCCACCATTTTGAAACACGCTGACCACCAATGATTGTTTAGGCATAGTTGCTTGTGATTATTTCAGAAAAGTCTAACAAACTGATTGGATGAAAGTTTAACGCAGCGGTTTAACATCAACACATTCAGCGGCTCGAATCCCGATCCAATATTCATCGCATTCATATTAGGTTGACGTGGGAACATAAATTATACCTGCCCAATAAATTGTTAGTACCCATAGCTGTTGTGAGTTATGATGGAAGCCAATTCTCTGGTTGCCGTGTTAATCAGTGGCTACATTCACTTGGTTCTCAACATTTTTTTTCGCTAAACCCAGACATCCACAGTTCAATTGTTCAGTCTAATAAATTTGTAGGTAAGCAGAAACATGCTGTATCCTCTAGATGTCTAACAACATTTAATGAACTCGATCGTCAATACATTGCTATATGTTGGAAAAAAGAAAGAAAGAAAAATGGCTTTATTCGAGTACACGAATTTTCAGCGATACAATTAATTCGACCACACGTAATAAAATGTACATTTAAAAAAATACATGTCAAATAAAGATGATCCCACTTCAGTTATTATACTGTCAGTTTCTTCCTCAAATCGAGAATAACTTTTGTATGATCAACCAAATATCGAGCCAGGTAAGGAATAAAAGAATTTTTGAATTTCTCAGTTCTTGCATACGGGACGATATGTTGACTACGCGTGGCTGGGAACGATCTGCAAGCCATAAGGACCTCATGCAGTGGGTGTGCATTATCAGACGATATGACTCTGATCAATCTGTCACATTCACGAAAGTGGCGTTCGACGATCATATCACGAATTAACTCGGTGGAGGAAGAGCTCAATCTTGAAATTAATTTGATTCCTCTTCTGATCATCAAAAAATCCTTTTCAAAAAGACCAGGAAAAATTATAGGGGATGCGTAGATTAAAATGGGAACAATGCAAGAAAAAACAAAACATCTAACTACATCAGGAGGAACAGCTAAAGAACGAAGACGTAAGGCGTAAAATGATAACCTTCTAACCTTCAAGTACTGTGCAGTCACATGATCGGTCCATTTGAGACTCTGTGATAAAATGACGCCAAGATACTTGAAACATGCGCTTCTGCTGAAGTTTGAGCCATTGAAGGAAATCGTGGAAATTCCTTGAAGCAGAGTTTCACGCCCTGACCAGCTAAGTTTGAAAATATTACCTCTTTTTACCTCCTTTTTTACCTCTTTTTGAGGGTTTGACGATAAGCCGAGCGATAAGCTTCGGTATCGTAATAGTAAACATTGAGTAACTGAAAATATGTAATCCATTATATCAAAATCTCGAGACCTAATCTGCTGGAACTTCTATCCACTGAAACATCATATTTTCGTGGGAATGATTACCGTGTAAGAACGCATGTCGTATTATATTATATAGAAAGAAATATGGTAAAACAAATAGCTAATCTGTATGACATGCATTATGCAGATCGAATTATTGAGCACGATTCTGTCCAGTTGCGTTTCAATACAAGTTGCCCTAGCAATCATAACACAACTCTTCTAGATTCTGACGAGAATACTGAATCAAGTAAGTCTGCCAGACGATGGGAAATTCGGAGATAACCGTATTCGATATTAGAAAAATCCCTGGACGTTGTTGAATGGCGGAAGAAGTGGTGATGGTTCGAATGACAATTATTAATACTGCTATTAATATTCTTATTGTTAAACATGTATACATCTATATATAAAACACCAAATTCGAATACTGATAGTCGTTGATTATCATTTTTATTACAAATCAGTAAAGAATACAAATCAGTAAAATAGATAACTTTAAATAGTTATTTGAAAGTAGAATAAAACTCACCGATTTTCTATCAGCTTGTCTTCTGGCTGTTGTTGTTGGCTTACTTCGGTCGATATCGATCATCGATGTACATCATAATCGCATGATCGTTTAGGTTCTATAACATTTTGCATGACTATACAGTCCGATTGGGGATGAATAATTTCTCACGCAGCTCTTGTAACAGTGATATTCATGTAAACAAATAATTCCTAATAATAATCCGTAAAATTTGAGAGATGATTAAAATATGGAGCGAATAGCTGTTCGTAAAATACAGAAAACGCGAGTCCACGAACAACCGATATGAAAATAGTGAAACGAGAAATGTGCGTCGAAATGGTGCTTATTTTTCAAAATTGGCTATGCGGCACTTACCGTGTGGTCGCATTATTTTGAGCTCCCAATTACCTGGATATACTCTTCTTCCACTTGGACCTAAGTGGATACATTATACATTTTTGAAATCCTCTCGAATTCAGCTATCTGGAATTATCACTCTCGTAGTGGTATTCAGCAATACGTGCAATTTGTGATTTTTCGTGTTTTCCCATTTCGGATCTACGCGTGAAAAGTTGTTGTTGCTGTTCAAGTTTCTCTAGTTATTGATACCATTCGAAGGAGCTACTTCTTCTGCATCGACTGGAGCTGCCCTGAATATCCTGAGATCAAATCCCGAAACGTACCGCAGGATTGATTACAGATTTCACTCTACTTCGTGATCACTGCAGTTTACCGTCATCACGCTACTCATTGTTGATCGATCGGTCGAAACACTACGTGTGAACAGCGTTGAAATTTTTCCTGACCGAATGACCCTGAAAACGAGACAAAGCACCCCGCGGTGCGTGTGTGCGGTTTGCCGAAAGGTTGTAAGCCCCAAGGCGAGATGTGTCACATGTTACGACTGCTTGTCAAAGGTGCATGCAAAATGTGATAAGTCGTTGACCCCAGACGTGGTAGCGATTATTAATGGAGACATTTGTCCCGGTGTCTGTTATGTTTGCCAAGTTTGCAAAAATAAACCAAAGGTGACATCTTCTGAAGCGAAGACCACTGATAACACAATCGAGACACGTCTAAATGGCTTAGAATCCAGCCTAATAACACTTAATGAACGCATAATGAACGCGACAAAAATACCATTATTGCCGCACTCAGAGACCACTACCGAAAATTCAGCAGAGAATTTGTCACATTCGAGCAGGCCGACATTTGCCCAGATAACTGCGCAAAATCTGACCAAAACTAAAAAGGATTCATCAGCGTTGCACACATGTCGCGGATTTCAGAAAGAAATCCACATAGCCACCGTCAAAAACAAGTACTCAAACTATAAGCCAAAACCCACACGTATAAACCTCAGTGTGATATGTACCAACGTGACCGAGTCACAGGAAACGCTATTCGAAGCCAAACAGAAGCACGACTTAGTGGAGTGGCATAATCTTTGTAGTCAGATGAAACTGTCCCCAGTTACCCCCTCATCAATTGTTCGGCTACACCGTCACATGAATTCCCCCCGCAAAAATGATCCAAGTCTTTTAAAAGTAACGTTGAAATCAGCTGAGGATGTGGAAAACGTACTTTTAAATGCTTACAAGCTTAGAGATGTTTCCAATTCTACAAGTCGTATCCTTCCGGATCTACCATGGTGGGAGCGAAGGACGACAAAGAAATGTCGAGAGGAAAATAATCCAAGAAGTATCGTACTTCTGGGTGTTCCAGATTACGCTGCAGACGATCCTTCTCAAAAGTTTGAGCACGATCACAAACAGTGGAAATACTTAGCTGAAAAGATCGGCGTTAAAACATCCATACTTGTAAGCACTTTCAGGATGCCGATGTCTACAAACTATAAAGGGCAAGGTCCTAGCCCTCTGAAGCTAACCTTTTTGACAACCGAAATGACCGATAATGTCAAACGCGAATGGAAGTCAAACAGAAGATATCTACCCCAAAACGTAAAGTTAAGCTTGCCCAGGATCAAAACCGAAATTCAGCAAACGGATAGTACTGATCAACCTACGCCAAGTGTCACAGTTCAATTGGAACCTCATGCGCCACTTCAAAAAAACGTGAGCATTCCGGCTCTGACAGAGTCGGACCCCCAATAACCTCTCATGATATGAACACTACAAACTTTATTGATTGTTTATATACAAACACACAAAGTCTCTCTAGCAAATTGCTGAACCAAACAGCTTACACCCCGTCATTACTCATAAAAAACACAATTAAGTGCATCTATACGAACGCAAACAGCCTGATCAATAAGCTGCACGAACTCTCCGAGATTTGTGATGAAACGAACCCAGACATAGTTGCCATAACAGGAACGTGGTTCACTACCTCGTTTTCTGATCTAGAACTCTCTTTACCAAGCATGACTTTATTTCGACGTGACCGTTTGAGTGATGGCGGAGGAGCAGCACTCTACTGCAAACAATCATTTATTTGCAGAGTTATGAATGACCAAATCTGGATATACCCGACACGCTTTGGTGTTCTATAACTCTTACTTCTGGTGACCAGTGCGTTATTGGAGTGATTTACCGTTCTCCAACCGCGAACCTCGACCTGAACAATAAACTGATTACTGCTTTGCAATATGTAACAACGCGATATAACACTCAAATTTGGATAATGGGAGACTTCAAACTTCCCCAGCTATATAACCGTGATGATCATCCACCAGAGACATTTGAACACGAACTTCGAGCAGTCTTGGATTACACACCCCTCTATAACCACGTTAAAGGATTTACTGGTATGATGGGAGCTGACAGGCCGTCTACCTTGGACTTGATACTTACATCTGAACCTACCACTGTAGAAACTATCATCTATAAACCGCCGATCGGACGAAGCGATCACGTTGTCCTAGAATTCGAGTACGTTTGTAGCGCTAGACGCAATAATGACGGGACAAAATGCGTCAGAATGGTGAACTACCGTGCTCTGTGTGCCGAGTTACAAAGCACTAGTTTCGCACAACTTGATTACTCCGATCCGGATAGTCATTGGCGATCTCTCTTACAGCACCTCAAATCTATATTGGAGGAACATTCAATGTTTGCTTTGAAGAAAACGTCTCAACGAAATAAATTTTCACTACGAAGCAGACTAAAAAGTGGATGAAACAAAGGGCAGTAGCGTGGGAGTTTCACAAGGCTACCAACACAGCTGATTCTTGGGCACAATTTACACGACTGAGAAACAAGGTTATCAGCTTAATTCGAGATGATAAACAAGCGTTCCAATCGCAATTGATTACTCAGATGCACCAGAATCCGAAGCTCTTGTATAAACTTGTAAACGATGGAACAAATATTAAACCAGGAGTCTTTGCCCTGAAAACTTCGTCCGGCTTCACAGAATCCATAAATCAGACCGCTGACCTGTTAGCAGACTTTTATGCCGGAGTTTTCGCGCCGAAATCCATGGAGCCTGATCAGGAACCAATCGTTCGACTTGACCGACCGACCTTGAGTGAAGTATCGATTACTCTGATGGTGGTAGTGCAGCACTTACGAAAATTAAACGTAAAGAGTTCTCCAGGACCAGACGAGATAACTCCAAAGCTGCTCAAAACCTGTCATATGCAGCTATCTGAACCTCTATCTTGCATGTTTAATAATTTGCTCCAAGCTGGCGTAGTGCCACAAGACTGGAAACTGGGACAAATAATACCCATTTACAAAGGTGGTTGCCGTTCTGATGTTAGAAATTACAGGCCGGTGACCTTGCTGCCTTCGGTATCAAAAGTATTTGAGCGAATAATAACCGCAGAAATCGTGCGACATCTGGAAACGAATCAACTTTTGGCAGTTGCCCAACATGGATTTCGCAGAAATCGCTCTTGTCTAACAAATTTGCTGACAAGCTTAGACGATTGGACGAAGATTGTAGATGCGGGGGGCTGTATTCATGCGTTCTACCTGGATATTTCTAAAGCGTTCGACAGAGTTCATCACAATTTACTCTTGAACAAGCTAAAGAAACACGGTGTTGTTCGAAGACTATACGAATTGCTAAGAGATTACCTCAGCAACAGACACATCCGAGTTCGTGTGGACGGCCTATTATCGAAGAACATCGATGTCACTAGCGGAGTTCCACAAGGCTCAGTGCTTGGACCAATACTGTTTCTAGTCTATATGAACGATATACCACTACCAAATGATAGTAAGATGGTTTTGTTGCTGACGATATAAAAGTATGGAGGCAAATCAGAAATGCTGACGATTGTATCTTGCTGCAAAACGATTTGAGTGCTTTGTTCAACTGGTCATCTGAAAATAAACTGCCATTGAATATGCAAAAGTCGAAGATGATTCAGATTGGTCGTGACCTTGGCTTTTCCTATCCATACAAGCTCGGCGACATTAACCTGGAGTACACTGAAAAAGAAAAGGACCCAGGTGTCTGGATTTGCGGCATTTTGAAAAATGGTCTACAATGCGAAACCGTTTACAAAAGCGCGTCTCGGCTGCTCGGCATGCTACGGCGGATTTTTGGACGTTTTCCCCGGGGTGTTTTCCTCTCATGATGAATACATATATACACCCGGTTCTAGATTATGCCGCACAAGCCTGGACACCATGGCTCCAAAAAGACATCTTACTCCTGGATCGCATATACCGGAGAGCTTCTAAGCTTGTCATTGGTCTCGAAAATTTGTCATTCGCCAGGCGACTCAGACAACTGGAAATGAATACACTTGCACAAAGGAGAATGCGAGGTGATCTCATCCTCGCATACAAAATACTAACTACTGTTTCCCACCCCCTGGATATATTATTCCACCTTCGAACTTCAAGCAACAGCCGTGGCCATGGTTGCAAGTTGGAAATACCACATCACAGCAGTAACTGACCTGCTGTGCGGACGCATATATTTGTGCTCTCATACTTTTTGATTTATTTCCTCACATTTTTGCCTGAACTGGACGGTTCATATATCATTGAACTCGTCTTTCGGAATATACTCATTTCAACTTCGAGCAAGGTGAATTTTTGAAAATTCAAATTTTCAAGTTTTAACCCAACTTTACCGACGCGTGCAATATCCTTGGCGATTCAGAATATTGTTCCTGTTCGAATACTATTGAGAGGATCACATCATTTCGAATTGACTGATAGTTTTTTCAACACTATCGGATCGAAACTCGTTCAACCGCACCACTTTTATCCAACTCGTTCGTATTTTACCGCTTGGATCGCATCACTCCGATCCAACGCATTCACTCCACCAGTACCTACCGATCGATAAACAACTGCACCGCTAAGTGCACTGAATCATCATTCGTTGGATTGTAACAATGACGCGAAGGATGACCTCGATGACCCAGATAGAGAAGGCAGCACGTGATGTGTGTCAAATTTGTAACAAAGGGGTAAGCGCCAAATCCAACGTTGTTAAATGTTTTGGCTGTTTGAGTAAAATACATACTAAATGTGATAAAGCCCTAACGAAAGAAGTGATATGTTTTATTAACAACGTTGATTTACCCGGTGTTTGCTACGTATGCTGTGCGTGTCGAAGTAAACAGCCTATCGATACGACTACAAATCCTCCCCACGAGGCAAAGCTGGAATCTCGAATAGAGATTTTGGAAAATTGCTATCGAAAACTTGAGGAAACGTTTAAACCGCTTTTGGTAGATACACTTGCCAACGCAATTCGACCCGAAATAAATGTTGCTCAAGACCAAAAGGAAAAGGAAATTACACCAATAACTGCTCCCTTAACTGAATGTGTTGATAGCTCATCCGTAAGTAATGAAGATGGACCTACTGACACCTGTTTACCTAGGTCCTCATCTGGTAAAATTGTGAACACTTTGTCCAGGACTCCCCGTCGTCTAGTTGCTAGATCCGAGTCTCCCAAAAAAGCAATGTTACCGCTCATTCTACTACGACAGATATCGCTCTCAGTGTAATCTGCAGAAATATCCCGGAATCGACAGATTCACTTTTCTCAGCAAGAAAAGCACATGAGCTCAATGAATGGACTAAGCTCTGTACACACATGGGCTTGAAAGCTTTGGTACCTACATCAATGACGCGCCTAACCCGGCATAAAGACTCCCCTCACGTAGACCGGCCGCGCCTATTAAGGGTGACATTGCGAAATAAATCTGAAATGGAAGAAGTCATACTCAATGCGTATCTACTCGGTGCTTGTCCCGGTTTGACCTGCCGAGTACAAGCCGACATACCTTGGTGGGAAAGTAAAGGTCAATCCACTCGTCGAGACCACTCTACTTCACGTAGTTTAATATTCCTCGGTGTCCCCGAAAATGTTGATGTAGTATCAGCATCGGAATCAAAGCAACATGATTTGAAGCAATCGTTATACATTGCCGATGCTATTGGATCTCGTGATTCCATTGTCGTAGATACTTTTAGAATACCCAGATCCTCCAACTACAAAGGCAATGGGCCCAGTCCTCTGAAAATCACTTTTCTAACGACTGGAATGGCTATCGCTATGAACACCGACTGGAAATCTAACCGCTCAAAACTTCCACCAGACGTGAGACTAAGTGTGCCCAAGCGTGTTCCCTCACTGAAACCCAGAGAACGATCGCAACCACAGCCTGATTGCAATCTTGTTATTGACAGTTCAAATGTTACCCCAGAAAACGAAAAGGGTCCGGCTCATCGCGAGTCGGACCAATAGCTACAGTACACGATTCGACATTGCGTAAGACAAATACGATCAGGTGCATATATACAAATGCTCAGTGTTTATCTAACAAATTAGCTGAACTATGTGAGCTTTGTGATAGACTTCCCCCCGATTTGGTTGCAGTTACAGAGACTTGGTTCCAGCCCTGCATGACTGATGCTGAGCTTTTGATTCCGAAAATGTCACTACTTCGTCGCGATCGTGATGGAAGATCCGGTGGTGGAGTTGCAGTCTACTATCACGAACGTTTAGCGCAGTGTAACGTCATCGATCATCCTGACCTCAGCCTTCCTGATAAGATGTGGTGTTCAGTAAAACTAGTCAATGGAGATGAATGTACGATCGGCATCATTTACCGCTCGCCATCATCCGAAAGCTCATACAATGATAAGCTCATCGAATCATTGCAACACATCACAAGATGCCAGACTATGCAATTGCTGATCATTGGCGATTTTAATCTCCCGCATCTGTTTTCAAGAGGTGAGCACTCCCTGCATTCGTTTGAACATAAATTCAAGGAGGTTATAGAATTTGCTTCACTACACAATCACGTTAACCAGCCAACTCGCTGGCGGGGTCTTGACCAACCTTCAACCCTTGACCTTGTCTTAACGCCCGAGGCAACCGCAGTAGAGGGTATACAATACCTGGCACCACTGGGGAAGAGTGATCATGTTGTGCTTTTGTTTGAGTATGTATGTAGTGCGGAACGATTGTGTGAACAGACGAAAGTCATAAGGAAAATACAATTTGAATCCTTAAATATCAGTCTCCGGGATGCATACACTCATGAGTTTGATTCAATGGATCCTGGCTCATATTACAAATCGTTTCTAAATTATCTCAATTCGAAGATTTACGAAAACTCGATTTTTGTACCACACAAATGCAGCTACAACAACCAGTTTGTTATTCGGAGTAGAACGAAGAAATGGTTAGCTGTTAAGCGAGAGTAACTCATAAGAAGTTTGGTACGGAAGAAACTTGGAAGCGATTCTGTAAGATACGGAATAACGTCACGACTCTTGTAAGAGAAGATCGCATGCAATTCCAATGGAACTTGCTTAAGAGAATGGAAAAGAATCCTAAGCTTCTCTACAAGGTAGTAAATGAACGATCGAAGATCAAACCAGGTGTATTCTCTGTACTAACACCTCATGGATTGACCCACACTGCCCAAGATACCGCCGACGCCTTAGCTACGTTTTACTCATTTGTCTTCAATCCCAAGCGTTGTATACCATATCAAGTTTCATCAAGTTCACCACATTTCGAATTATTAAGTGAAATGACTATCAACGAATACATGGTTGGGCGGGAACTTTGTCGACTAAACGAAAAGAAGTCCCCTGGCGCAGACAAAATTACCCCCGCCGGGCAACTGTGTCGCAGGTGTCGCGTTGCTTTGACTGCTCCTCTCACTCGCATATTCAATCTCAGCTTAAATGAAGGAAAAATACCACCGCAATGGAAAGCAGGGATGATAACTCCTATTTATAAAGGCGATTGCCGTTCAGACACAGCAAACTATAGACCGGTAACGTTACTTCCGGTGATCTCCAAATTAATGGAACGCATTGTGACTGCGCGCATAAGAGAACATTTTGAAAACCAAAATATTTTGAGCGCACCACAACACGGTTTTCGAAGAGGTCTTTGCTGTTTATCTAACCTTCTTACAACGTTCGAGGATTGGACCAAGGCATTAGACGAAGGTGAGGCTGTACATGCTTGCTACATCGATATTTCCAAAGCTTTCGATAGAGTCAACCATGACATCTTAATTAAAAAGCTCGAATCCTATGGAATAACGGGAATATTGCTGAATTGAATAAGGGACTATCTTACTGATAGACACGTCCAAGTTCGCGTTGGCAGCACCTTATCTAGGAAAATAGACGTCACGAGTGGAGTTCCGCAAGGCTCGGTGCTTGGACCTCTTCGATTCTTGGTGTATATCAACGATATAGTAGAGGATATTGGATGCAACTTGATACTATTTGCCGATGATATTAAAATTTGGAAACGTGTCAGGTCTGTTAATGACTGTATGGCATTACAACGGGATCTAAGCATCTTATTTCGTTGGTCCCAGTTAAATGAGTTACCATTTAACCCTGCGAAATGTAAAATGCTGCAGCTTGGAAAATCTCTACACCACACGTATCAGCTTGGCACGCAAGATCTCGTCTGGACCACAGCAGAAAAAGATCTGGGTATCTGGGTTTCGTTTAACCTGAAGCCGGGACAGCATTGCCGGATGGTGTACAATAACGCTTGCCGTATCTTGAGTCTTCTCAAAAGAATATTCCGGATTTTTACGCCCGAAACCATACCCCGGGTAATTAACACGTATATACGTCCTGTTATGGAATATTCCATCCAAGCCTGGGCACCATGGCTGAGGAAGGATATCGAACTACTCGACAGGATTTATCATCGTGCTACAAAGTTGGTCTCCCGGTACAGAAATTTGCCTTTCACAGAGCGAATGTTAAAACTGAACCTACAAGATTTACCCAACGGCGGATACGTAGTGACCTTATGTTGACCTTCAAAATCCTGCATTCTGTAAACCATCCCCTTAAACACTTGCTAAAGCCCAATGACCTTACTAGAACACGAACACATTCAAAGGCTTTAAGCATTCCGCATTCTCGATTGGATATACGTCGTAATTTTTTCTCCGTAAGAATTTGTTTCACTTGGAACTATTTGCCTGAAGAAATCACACGATCAGAATCTGTTGAGGTTTTCGCTTCCAAACTCGATGAGTTTATGACGAACCATGCGGTATGCGAATGTCCCTATTGATTTTTGAGATATTTTATATTTTTTATATATTTTCATATGTTCCATATACCTTGTCATCCTATGGTTATTGTTAAGCTAATGCTTTTTCTACCATACATTCTGAGTTCTGAGTTCTGATTTTGTATCGATAGGCTTTCGATAGACAGACGTTTTTATTTTCCCGTCTACTTTTTGTACTAAACAGTCCAAAAATGAAAGAGCGCCTGTGCGGGATTCCACTTCCTTTTTGACTCTAATCCATGTGTCTATTTCATTTAAATATCGGAAGAAGGCCTCTAACTGATCTCGCATGATGATAACAAATGTGTCATCAACATAGCGCCACCATAATTTTGACTTGAACCCTTCATTGTTAAGGGTTCTGTTCTCGAAATGCTCCATATACACGGTCGCAAGTACTGGAGATATCGGTGAACCCATTGCCAACCCTTCTTTTTGTCTATATAATTGCTCATTAAATACGAAGTGGTTCATGCTTAGGCAGATCGATACACCGTTCATAATTTGCTGGACGCTCAAATTTGTGCGATCTGACAAACTGGCATCAGTTTCCAAACCCCGTCTAGCTAGTTGTAACGCACTTGTTGTATCGACGTTGGTGAACAAAGCACTCACGTCAAAGCTAGCCATTATTTCATCGTCATCTATTGTTACCGGCTTTAAGCGTGCTGCAAAGTCATAAGCGTTCTTGATGAAAGAGGCTGTATTGCCGACTAAAGGTTTCAACAAATAAGACAAATGTCTAGCTAACTCGTGCGCAGGTGATCCGATATCGTCGACGATAGGTCTTACAGGAATGCCTTTCAAGATTCAAGAATGTACGTTATAAAAAAGCTTGTAGCTGTATATATAAAGGAAATTGAGGCATTAGGATGATCGACAGTTTTGTAGTTACAAAAAATGTCATGTATTGTCGCGGTATGGTGCAAAAATCAATATTCGTTTGTATAAAGATCATGTTATATAAAAGGAATGTAGGGTAAAATTATTACGCATAAATATATCCAATTTGTTCCTGGAAATCCTTTCACTAGATGATTGTACAGCATCTGACGTTACTGAGTTCCATAAGAAACAAACGCGCACCGAATAGGGGAACAGACGGCCGTTCCGATGGGAATGTGGAATATCAAATGCCAGTGTGTGAGTACGTATGACATGGCTTGACCGGTGGCGAAATCAGAGGGTGCATATTTCCGTTCATTATTTTATAATTTAGGATTAGATCAAATCGAACCCGTCTGCGAAGCAGTGTATCCAAATTAAGATCCACAAGTCGATTCTCATATGGTAAGTTGCGGAGGCTGCCAACCATTTTAGTTGCTCTGTGATAAATCCTCTCGAGTAGCTTGATGTCCTTTTGTAGCCATGGTGCCCAAGCTTGCACTCAGTAATCCATCAACGGGTTAATATACGTATTTATGAGCATGGGGAATGATTAACGGGGAAATGTCCCAAAATACGCCGAAGCATACCTAGCATGCGGCTAGCTTGGTTTTTTACTGCTTCGCATTGCATGCTATTCTTAAGACTTCCACTAATCCATACGCCGAGGTCTTATTCTTTGGTTGCCCATTCCAATTATTTTGATTCAAGTTTGTATGAGAATGGGAATTATTTACCTATTTGCAACATTTTACACTTTCGGAAGTTGAATGGAAGTTTGTTTCGCTCCGACCAGCTGTTCAATACATCCAAATCGCTTTGTAAGCGCAAACAGTCCACGATTGACGTGATTCGCATCCAAACTTTAACATCATCCGCAAAGAGAACCATTTTGGCTGTGACAAGTTTCGGAAGGTCGTTGATGTAGACCAAAAAGAGAGCAGGACCAAGTACCGAACCTTGTGGACAAAGCTAGTGGCTTCGATTTCCCCGGACATCACACCATCGATACGTACAGTTGCCTTACGATCAAGAAGGTAACTTCTTAGCCAGGTAAGAAGGCATCCATTATTACCAACATCGTGCAGATTCCTCAGAAGTATAAAATGGTACACGCGATCAAACGCCTTTCATATGTCCAAGTAACACGCATGCACGCAACCACCAGTATCCATTGCCTGCGTCCAGCCATCCGTTGTCCCCAGTAGGTTAGTCAAGCAAGAACGAGACTTCCTAAATCCATGTTGCTCTCTGGACAACAAGTTTTGGGCTTCGAGATGACTCACAATTTTTTCGCACATAATTTGCTCCATAACTTTTCAGATCACAGGAAAGAGTGTAACAGGGTGGTAATTTGTTGGGTCAGATCGAGTTTCAACTTTGTAGATGGGTGTTATGATTACTCTCTTCCAGTCAGTCGGTACAACACCTTCCCTAAAAGAGTGATTAAATAAATCACTAAGTGGTTTGCACAATTGTTTGCCGCTTAACTTGAGGATTGCAGGTGTGATTCCGTCAGCTCCCGGGGACTTGTTGATATTCATCCTGGTGCTGCACTATTTCAGAATTAATGCCTATATAGAATATAGTTTCCGGTACAATTGGTGAGGAGAAATCATTGGGGGTTAAAAATCGTGAATAATAACTGGCACCATATACTGTCTTCCAGATTGAGTTCAGTGTCTGTAACTACCATACAGTCAACACGTTCGTAGAGGTAAACAGCTATTCCACCACCTGTTCTCAAACGGTCTATCCGAAACAGGGTCATGTTTGGAATAGAGAGCTGACGATCGCTCACGAAAGGTTGGAACCATGTCTCGGTTATTGCTATGACGTCGAGTGAGTGCTGATTACAGATATCCCTAAGCTCAGGTCAGATGTTTTCCCATTGTTTAAAATACCTTTTCTCTCCCACCACGGAATATCAGCATGTATGCGACATTTAGTCTGTGAACATGTACGGAGCAAGTAAGAGTTTAGAAGAACGTCTTCCATATTTTTTTGGATTTTGAGAGTTATTCTCAGTAAACGCGTTTCGTCAAGATGAGGAAAATTGGGGTGCCGACTTAGGCGGGTTATTAAACCAGGCAGTATCGAGCTTATATCCATCATTGAACACAGCTGGTACCATTGTTCAATGTCGTGATTCCTTCTACTTGAGAAAAGTGTCCCGGATATCTCCGACACATTGGTGCAGATTACACTGAGATTCATTAAATTTGTTTTTATTTCAGTATTAGTTTTGGAGCTAGAGGAATTCTGCTAATGGACAGTCAGTAGACGCCCCTTCGACTGCTTAAGCTGACTAACATCTGAGTCGCAGCTAGCGTTTGCATCACTACACCGTATGGCCTCCCGCAAATTCGTTTTAAGTAAAGGAGCATCTCGTGGAGGTACGGGATGTTTCGTGGGGTTTATGTTGGTTTCATTTTTATTGAGTTATTGTGGACGATTAATATCGACTTCAATGTTTCCTCGAATTTTTTGAGAACAGTTCTCTAAGTATTTGATTCGATCTTCTAGGCCTCGGCGCCGTCTAACGGCTTTGTTCTACAGACGCTGCACACATAGCAGATACCTGGAATTTCGGCATTATTAGTAAAGACTACTGCCTCTTTAGTCAAAACTTTATCGCAATTAGTGTGTATCATAGTAGAGCACATATAACACATGACTACTATCGATTTCACACTTACCCGATTTTGCAAATTTGACACAAATCACGCGTAGTTTTCTTAGGTCCTGACATCCGATAGAAGTTGAGGTCAAGGTCGTCTGATCGCTGAATGTGGGTTGTGGTAGCTTCCACTGAAACGCCTAGGCGTGTATCGATCGATTAACGGTTGAGAGATGAAATTCGGGAGGTTCGCGTGGGAACGTATCGCACTGTATTTGATGCAAATTAGCGAGTAAAACAATCGCGGTGACCGTAGATTTGATCTGACACAAAGGAAACACGGCTTGTTGATATCAGCAGAAAAAGATCTTCCGAATGATAGCGGTCCCGAGCAAGTCAAAACAACGACAACATATTTTGCACGCGCACAAAATTTCCATGGTGATGTGGAAAATAGGAACTTCCGAAATATTGACCACAGGACACTAAAAATGTTTAAGTCCAATAGATCTCTTCCAGCGAAATCGAATGGTGTAAGAATGATCCAGGTAGAATCAGCAAGTGACGAGTAATGTTCAAAAGTATCAGAGAACAAAATTATGCGGCCGCCCGTTAATGTGCTAGCTCAATAGATGCCAACTATGAAATGTTTCTAATCTGTTGCGATTTATGCTGTCGAATGTATCGTCGACATAGCGCCACCATATAAGTGGTTTTAAAGCATAGTTTCTGAAAGCTATCTCTTCGAAGTTCTCCATGTACATATTCGCCAGCTCTGAAGAAATAGGTTATTCCACCGCTGAACCATCGTTTTGCTTGTATAGTTGTCTATTAAATATGAATTTGTTAATATTTAGACAAATTGATCTACATCCGCATACATCGGTGTAGGCCGACAATCAGCATGATCAAAAACAAATTGCTCGGGCACATAAATGCATGGACTTTCACCATTAAGAAGAAATTTGTCAGATTGATCTTGTACATTATTTCACATATTTTGACTCAACTATAGCGGATAACCTTTCACGGGACACTGAATTTCGTGCCGGGATAGGCATAGTAAATGCAATCTTGTCCCGTTTGAACACTCGGCTCTAAAGCTAGCGCAAGCTGACCGTAAATTCAAAAATTATAATAATCATCACATGCGTGCTAAATGCGACACCAAAATATGATCCATCCACGTGTGAAGGTAAATGATTTTCTTTAACAGAACATATCGTAGGTGGATGAATCATAAAATGGAGAAGTGCGTTCTAATGCACATCTGCAAAGTCTTCTTACAATACTGCGACAAGACTATCTAGGCAATGCGTTCAGATGGGAAATGGTCGTATTCCGAAATCACGCTCACGAACTACGAGAACAAATACTATGAAATATGCGCGAACTGCCGCGCAGAATTGCAATTACAATATTAGCTATTGGTAACGCTGATTGTGATCATTTTTACATAAATAGAATCGCGTTCAATTTTTGAACTTCTCAACAGATTTGCACTATCCAACAAGGTCGTAATACCCATCACAGGCATTATTATTTGTGCTAAGCCAAAATCAAATGATTTGCTTTCCAGTTCACCCTAATTGATTCCATCATACCTTTCGTTAAAAATGCTATTTTCAGAGGTTTTGGCCCGCCTTTTTCATAGTTTGGTGACCGAGGTATTCTAAAAGTGTCCACCACGACTGACTCTTTTTAGGTTTGATGCTGTTGGCAATGTAGAGTCACTGTTTGTAATCGTGGTGCTGTATTTCACTTCCCGAAGCAGTGTTAGTGTGTTCGGGAACACCAAGAAGAGCAACACTGCGTTGGTCTGATTTTTTCCCATTGTTTAAAATACCTTTTCTCTCCCACCACGGAATATCAGCATGTATGCGACATTTAGTCTGTGAACATGTACGGAGCAAGTAAGAGTTTAGAAGAACGTCTTCCATATTTTTTTGGATTTTGAGAGTTATTCTCAGTAAACGCGTTTCGTCAAGATGAGGAAAATTGGGGTGCCGACTTAGGCGGGTTATTAAACCAGGCAGTATCGAGCTTATATCCATCATTGAACACAGCTGGTACCATTGTTCAATGTCGTGATTCCTTCTACTTGAGAAAAGTGTCCCGGATATCTCCGACACATTGGTGCAGATTACACTGAGATTCATTAAATTTGTTTTTATTTCAGTATTAGTTTTGGAGCTAGAGGAATTCTGCTAATGGACAGTCAGTAGACGCCCCTTCGACTGCTTAAGCTGACTAACATCTGAGTCGCAGCTAGCGTTTGCATCACTACACCGTATGGCCTCCCGCAAATTCGTTTTAAGTGAAGGAGCATCTCGTGGAGGTACGGGATGTTTCGTGGGGTTTAGGTTGGTTTCATTTTTATTGAGTTAATGTTTCATCGAATTTTTTGAGAACAGTTCTCTAAGTATTTGATTCGATCTTCTAGGTCTCGGCGCTGTCTAACGGCTTTGTTCTACAGACGCTACACACATAGCAGACACCTGGAATTTCGGCATTATTAATAAAGACTACTGCCTCTTTAGTCAAAACTTTATCGCAATTAGTGTGTATCATAGTAGAGCGCATATAACACATGACTACTATCGATTTCACACTTACCCGATTTTGCAAATTTGACACAAATCACGCGTAGTTTTCTTAGGTCCTGATATCCGATAGCAGTTGAGGTCAAGGTCGTCTGATCGCTGAATGTGGGGTGTGATAGCTTCCAATGAAACGCCTAAGCGTGTATCGATCGATTAACGGTTGAGAGATGAAATTCGGGAGGTTCGCGTGGGAACGTATCGCACTGTATTTGATGCAAATTACTGAGTAAAACAATCGTGGTGACCGTAGATTTGATCTCACACAAAGGAAACACGGCTTGTTGATATCAGCAGAAAAAGATCTTCCGATTGATAGCGGTCCCGAGCAAGTCAAAACAACGACAACATATTTTGCACGCACACAAAATTTCCATGGTGATGTGGAAAATAGGAACTTCCGAAATATTGACCACAGGACACTAAAAATGTTTAAGTCCAATAGATCTCTTCCAGCGAAATCGAATGGTGTAAGAATGATCCAGGTAGAATCAGCAAGTGACGAGTAATGTTCAAAAGTATCAGAGAACAAAATTATGCGGCCGCCCGTTAATGTGCTAGCTCAATAGATGCCAACTATGAAATGTTTCTAATCTGTTGCGATTTATGCTGTCGAATGTATCGTCGACATAGCGCCACCATATAAGTGGTTTTAAAGCATAGTTTCTGAAAGCTATCTCTTCGAAGTTCTCCATGTACATATTCGCCAGCTCTGAAGAAATAGGTTATTCCACCGCTGAACCATCGTTTTGCTTGTATAGTTGTCTATTAAATATGAATTTGTTAATATTTAGACAAATTGATCTACATCCGCATACATCGGTGTAGGCCGACAATCAGCATGATCAAAAACAAATTGCTCGGGCACATAAATGCATGGACTTTCACCATTAAGAAGAAATTTGTCAGATTGATCTTGTACATTATTTCACATATTTTGACTCAACTATAGCGGATAACCTTTCACGGGACACTGAATTTCGTGCCGGGATAGGCATAGTAAATGCAATCTTGTCCCGTTTGAACACTCGGCTCTAAAGCTAGCGCAAGCTGACCGTAAATTCAAAAATTATAATAATCATCACATGCGTGCTAAATGCGACACCAAAATATGATCCATCCACGTGTGAAGGTAAATGATTTTCTTTAACAGAACATATCGTAGGTGGATGAATCATAAAATGGAGAAGTGCGTTCTAATGCACATCTGCAAAGTCTTCTTACAATACTGCGACAAGATTATCTAGGCAATGCGTTCAGATGGGAAATGGTCGTATTCCGAAATCACGCTCACGAACTACGAGAGCAAATACTATGAAATATGCGCGAACTGCCGCGCAGAATTGCAATTACAATATTAGCTATTGGAACGCTGATTGTGATCATTTTTACATAAATAGAATCGCGTTCAATTTTTGAACTTCTCAACAGATTTGCACTACCCAACAAGGTCGTAATACCCATCAGAGGCATTATTATTTGTGCTACACCAAAATCCAATGAATTGCTTTCCAGTTCACCCTAATTGATTCCATCATACCTTTCGTTAAAAAGGCAATTTTCAGAGGTTTTGGCCCGCCATTTTCATAGTTTGGTGACCGAGGTATTCTAAAAGTGTCCACCACAACTGACTCTTTTTAGGTCCGATGCTGTTGGCAATGTAGAGTCACTGTTTGTAATCGTGGTGCTGTATTTCACTTCCCGAAGCAGTGTTAGTGTGTTCGGGAACACCAAGAAGAGCAACACTGTGTTGGTCAGATTTTTTCCCATTGTTTAAAATACCTTTTCTCTCCCACCACGGAATATCAGCATGTATGCGACATTTAGTCTGTGAACATGTACGGAGCAAGTAAGAGTTTAGAAGAACGTCTTCCATATTTTTTTGGATTTTGAGAGTTATTCTCAGTAAACGCGTTTCGTCAAGATGAGGAAAATTGGGGTGCCGACTTAGGCGGGTTATTAAACCAGGCAGTATCGAGCTTATATCCATCATTGAACACAGCTGGTACCATTGTTCAATGTCGTGATTCCTTCTACTTGAGAAAAGTGTCCCGGATATCTCCGACACATTGGTGCAGATTACACTGAGATTCATTAAATTTGTTTTTATTTCAGTATTAGTTTTGGAGCTAGAGGAATTCTGCTAATGGACAGTCAGTAGACGCCCCTTCGACTGCTTAAGCTGACTAACATCTGAGTCGCAGCTAGCGTTTGCATCACTACACCGTATGGCCTCCCGCAAATTCGTTTTAAGTAAAGGAGCATCTCGTGGAGGTACGGGATGTTTCGTGGGGTTTATGTTGGTTTCATTTTTATTGAGTTATTGTGGACGATTAATATCGACTTCAATGTTTCCTCGAATTTTTTGAGAACAGTTCTCTAAGTATTTGATTCGATCTTCTAGGCCTCGGCGCCGTCTAACGGCTTTGTTCTACAGACGCTGCACACATAGCAGATACCTGGAATTTCGGCATTATTAGTAAAGACTACTGCCTCTTTAGTCAAAACTTTATCGCAATTAGTGTGTATCATAGTAGAGCACATATAACACATGACTACTATCGATTTCACACTTACCCGATTTTGCAAATTTGACACAAATCACGCGTAGTTTTCTTAGGTCCTGACATCCGATAGAAGTTGAGGTCAAGGTCGTCTGATCGCTGAATGTGGGTTGTGGTAGCTTCCACTGAAACGCCTAGGCGTGTATCGATCGATTAACGGTTGAGAGATGAAATTCGGGAGGTTCGCGTGGGAACGTATCGCACTGTATTTGATGCAAATTAGCGAGTAAAACAATCGCGGTGACCGTAGATTTGATCTGACACAAAGGAAACACGGCTTGTTGATATCAGCAGAAAAAGATCTTCCGAATGATAGCGGTCCCGAGCAAGTCAAAACAACGACAACATATTTTGCACGCGCACAAAATTTCCATGGTGATGTGGAAAATAGGAACTTCCGAAATATTGACCACAGGACACTAAAAATGTTTAAGTCCAATAGATCTCTTCCAGCGAAATCGAATGGTGTAAGAATGATCCAGGTAGAATCAGCAAGTGACGAGTAATGTTCAAAAGTATCAGAGAACAAAATTATGCGGCCGCCCGTTAATGTGCTAGCTCAATAGATGCCAACTATGAAATGTTTCTAATCTGTTGCGATTTATGCTGTCGAATGTATCGTCGACATAGCGCCACCATATAAGTGGTTTTAAAGCATAGTTTCTGAAAGCTATCTCTTCGAAGTTCTCCATGTACATATTCGCCAGCTCTGAAGAAATAGGTTATTCCACCGCTGAACCATCGTTTTGCTTGTATAGTTGTCTATTAAATATGAATTTGTTAATATTTAGACAAATTGATCTACATCCGCATACATCGGTGTAGGCCGACAATCAGCATGATCAAAAACAAATTGCTCGGGCACATAAATGCATGGACTTTCACCATTAAGAAGAAATTTGTCAGATTGATCTTGTACATTATTTCACATATTTTGACTCAACTATAGCGGATAACCTTTCACGGGACACTGAATTTCGTGCCGGGATAGGCATAGTAAATGCAATCTTGTCCCGTTTGAACACTCGGCTCTAAAGCTAGCGCAAGCTGACCGTAAATTCAAAAATTATAATAATCATCACATGCGTGCTAAATGCGACACCAAAATATGATCCATCCACGTGTGAAGGTAAATGATTTTCTTTAACAGAACATATCGTAGGTGGATGAATCATAAAATGGAGAAGTGCGTTCTAATGCACATCTGCAAAGTCTTCTTACAATACTGCGACAAGATTATCTAGGCAATGCGTTCAGATGGGAAATGGTCGTATTCCGAAATCACGCTCACGAACTACGAGAGCAAATACTATGAAATATGCGCGAACTGCCGCGCAGAATTGCAATTACAATATTAGCTATTGGAACGCTGATTGTGATCATTTTTACATAAATAGAATCGCGTTCAATTTTTGAACTTCTCAACAGATTTGCACTACCCAACAAGGTCGTAATACCCATCAGAGGCATTATTATTTGTGCTACACCAAAATCCAATGAATTGCTTTCCAGTTCACCCTAATTGATTCCATCATACCTTTCGTTAAAAAGGCAATTTTCAGAGGTTTTGGCCCGCCATTTTCATAGTTTGGTGACCGAGGTATTCTAAAAGTGTCCACCACAACTGACTCTTTTTAGGTCCGATGCTGTTGGCAATGTAGAGTCACTGTTTGTAATCGTGGTGCTGTATTTCACTTCCCGAAGCAGTGTTAGTGTGTTCGGGAACACCAAGAAGAGCAACACTGTGTTGGTCAGATTTTTTCCCATTGTTTAAAATACCTTTTCTCTCCCACCACGGAATATCAGCATGTATGCGACATTTAGTCTGTGAACATGTACGGAGCAAGTAAGAGTTTAGAAGAACGTCTTCCATATTTTTTGGATTTTGAGAGTTATACTCAGTAAACGCGGTTCGTCAAGATGAGGAAAACTGGGGTGCCGACTTAGGCGGGTTATTGAACCAGGCAGTATCGAGCTCATATCCATCATTGAACACAGCTGGTACCATTATTCAATACCGTGATTCCTTCAACTTGAGAAAAGTGTCCCGGATGTCTCCGACACATTGGTGCAGATTACACTGAGATTCATTAAATTTGTTTTTATTTCAGTATTAGTTTTGGAGCTAGAGGAATTCTGCTAATGGACAGTCAGTAGACGCCCCTTCGACTGCTTAAGCTGACTAACATCTGAGTCGCAGCTAGCGTTTGCATCACTACACCGTATGGCCTCCCGCAAATTCGTTTTAAGTAAAGGAGCATCTCGTGGAGGTACGGGATGTTTCGTGGGGTTTATGTTGGTTTCATTTTTATTGAGTTATTGTGGACGATTAATATCGACTTCAATGTTTCCTCGAATTTTTTGAGAACAGTTCTCTAAGTATTTGATTCGATCTTCTAGGCCTCGGCGCCGTCTAACGGCTTTGTTCTACAGACGCTGCACACATAGCAGATACCTGGAATTTCGGCATTATTAGTAAAGACTACTGCCTCTTTAGTCAAAACTTTATCGCAATTAGTGTGTATCATAGTAGAGCACATATAACACATGACTACTATCGATTTCACACTTACCCGATTTTGCAAATTTGACACAAATCACGCGTAGTTTTCTTAGGTCCTGACATCCGATAGAAGTTGAGGTCAAGGTCGTCTGATCGCTGAATGTGGGTTGTGGTAGCTTCCACTGAAACGCCTAGGCGTGTATCGATCGATTAACGGTTGAGAGATGAAATTCGGGAGGTTCGCGTGGGAACGTATCGCACTGTATTTGATGCAAATTAGCGAGTAAAACAATCGCGGTGACCGTAGATTTGATCTGACACAAAGGAAACACGGCTTGTTGATATCAGCAGAAAAAGATCTTCCGAATGATAGCGGTCCCGAGCAAGTCAAAACAACGACAACATATTTTGCACGCGCACAAAATTTCCATGGTGATGTGGAAAATAGGAACTTCCGAAATATTGACCACAGGACACTAAAAATGTTTAAGTCCAATAGATCTCTTCCAGCGAAATCGAATGGTATAAGAATGATCCAGATAGAATCAGCGAGTGACGAGTAATGTTCAAAAGTATCAGAGCACAAATTTATGCTTCCGCCCGTTAACTGACCAACATTTGTATTTAATTAGGCCGTAGTTACTAGGATTTAGAGTAGACATGTTTATAACACACGCCCTATCCCAAACTCTCCTTAACCTCACCTCTCACCTAGAGACTACCATTTCGCAGTTATTCATTACTTTTTTTCATTTTACTATTATATATCCGTTCATAAAGTCCCTCCGATAAGTGTACCCCAACCTTGTCTAAATAGTCACTTTTGTACAAAATTACCGTTACTTTATCTTTGTCAGCGATAGTAATGGCTATATTTGTATCTTGTTTCAGCGTAAGAAGTGCTTGTCTTTCTTGTGAATCACGGTTTGCATCGTCTTGTTCCCGGTTTTTTAATGACACCAGCGCTACAGTTTCTTACCGCGTTCGCCTGTTCATTGGGAAGTGCATCTAATGATCCCTCAAAACAGGGGATAAGATCCTCAGCTTTCATAATGCTCTTACTTATGCAGAAATTCAAGCACTTCTCCAGCAATCTTTGTCCAGATTGCGAAAGTTGTCGATGAGATAAATTCAAAACACTAGAATACTGGTTGTTAGATAATGACTTATTAGATTTATCTGATGAACGTTTATTATAAAACACGAATAACATGTTGAACTTACGGTTTTGTCTTTCTCCCATTCGCTCCGTTTGTGTGACTAAGACCTCCGCGTGTTTTCCACAAATTCTACCGAAATCCGCTTCGGATAATTCCACTCGCGGTTTCGAGATCATTCTCGAGGCTTTCGATCGAGCGGCCAATTTTTCATTGACCCGGTGGATTTTTTGTTTCAAAACACTTTAGATGCGCTCGCTGCCGCCTTTGTCGATTTGCGAGAATTGTTCGGAGGTATTACCACCAGATCCCTTGGTATTACGCCGCGCTGCTTGCAACGAAGGTTGAAGATGCGGTGGGTCACCTATATGGCTTCATATTCCGCTGTTCTCAAAAAATCGCTGGGCATTTTTCGAACACGGGCATCGCAGGAGTCAGCAATCGATTGGTATATGTTTGGGACCGATCGTGTATTGCTAATAATACACTGTCGTTGTTTTATAAGCAACATATATTCACAAATGCTCTAGATAGACAAGCGAAAATTAGAAGAACCAACCTAAAATACTTTTATTAAGTATTCATAACGCTTAACAGGTCTTCAATCTCAGCAATATTCAATGTTCATCTTACCTTACGTTTGATTCCTTCACTCCACTTCTGTTGTCGAAAAGGGAATTACAATTTCCAGTGTGCCAATGATTTGCATTTATCTTGTTGTTTTGTTGTGCTCGTACCAATGTGATCATTTGAGGGTTAAAATCAACGACGTAGTAGATCATGATTAGCAATTGAGAATAACAAACAGCAAATATTCGGCTCGGAACATTCAAATGCTCAAGCATAATTCAGGCAATATTGATCAACGAGAACGCACATGATGAATGGTCATTTAGAAAGATCGATATGAAATCATAATCAAGAAAACATCAGCTAATTAAGACGACTTGTGCTGATTACGATTTAATCGAGCTAATCAATATCTGCACACGCAAACCGTCGTTGGATCGCACATGAACGCCTCAATACGTTCATCCTTTATTGCTATGTGTGAATATGGCCTGATTGAATAAACTGTCGACCGAATTTTAATGTCAATTTGTTTGTCACATTTGAATGGTGCTTGTGGCTCATCGGCTACAATTTCTCTGAATCGATTACAGCGTACAATTAATAACATTATGACTTATGGATAGCTGGAATGTATTTCTTAGAGCGTCGATTAAAAAGTCATGGTTTTGCTGTTGTTGTAGTTGTAGTTGTTGGCCTCCTTCGGTCGATATCGACCATGGATGTACATCACAATAACATGAATGTTCATGTCCTACAGCTTTTGGAATTACTAAATAGTCCGATTCGGGAGGAGCAATCTTTCCCGCAGTGCTGGCAACGATAGTAAGAACTCGGTTGTATTGCATCAGTTGCACGCCAGTGGCGTGATCTGCGTTCCGCAGCCAAGAGCTGTATCTGATCCTCCCCAGCTTGCAGACGACGCTTTAGACAATGCCTCCAATGTGAGCAGTCAAGAGCAAGTTCTCACCAACTCGCCGGGTCAATGCCAAGAGCTCTCATAT